>APFE031210926.1:2418-58778 GCA_000404065.3 Pinus taeda | reverse complement strand
ATGGACAATGTTTTCTTGTCATAACTTTGGTCACAAAGCAGCTCAATGTGTTGCATATAAAACAATCATGACTACTCAAAAACAAAGAAGTATGATCAGGATTACAAAAAGGACCTATAAAAACTTTTCGGTTCTTGAAAATGAAGTTGAATGTTCTATTGCAATAACTTTGGTCATGAAGATTCTGAATGCAGGAGCAGGTTTCAGCAGAAAAAGGAACAAGCCTCAAGCACCAAAACATGGAGAATAAAGGAACCACAAACAGAAAGATGTGGGATAGAATTTTATGCAGAGGGACAATAAAATCTATGGTACATTGACAGTGGATGTTCGAAGCATATGACAGGTGAGAAAGAAAAACTTGAGTCTTACTCTGCTCTAGAAAAGGGAAAGAAAGTTTCTTTTGGAAATGATACTCCTGCAACTATAAAAGGAAAAGGCATTGCCCGGTTAAAAGAAAAGGTCAAGGCTGGAAATGTTTTGTATGTTGATGGATTGAAGCATAATCTTCTAAGTGTCAGCCAGATGTGTGATCAAAGAACCGAGGTAATATTCAGGTCAAATGGATGTATTGTTCGTGACCTTGATACAGGTAAAACAATGATCAAAGGCAAAAGAACTCCAAATAATCTGTACATATTTGAAGAAGGACAACAACAATGCTACCTAAGCAAGGATGATGAGCACTGTTTATGGCATCAGAGGTTGGGACACCTAAGCTTTTCACAAATAAGGAAAGCATGCAAATATCAGGCAGTTCGCGATCTTCCAGATATCAAAATTCCTGACAACACCATATGCAAATCATGTCAGTTTTGAAAACAAACCAGAACTAACTTTCCAGAGAAGGAAGGATCAGCTAGCATGCCTCTTGAGCTAGTACATACAGATACATGCGGTCCTTTCAGGAAAAGAACACCTCGAGGAGAAGAATACTTGATATTATTCATTGACGATTTCTCTAGGTTTGTCTGGTTAGAACTTATGAAGCACAAAGATGAAGCATTCAAAAAATTCAAATCCTTCAAAGCCTTGGTTGAAAATGAATCAGGTCACAAAATTAAGTGCCTCAGATCCGACAGAGGTGGGGAGTTTACCTCAAATGAATTTTTCGATTTCTGTAAAGAACATGGGATAAGAAGAGAATTCTCTACAGCTAGAACTCCTCAGCAAAATGGAGTGGTGGAAAGAATGAACAGAACAATCCAACAAATGGCTCGTGCTATGCTTGATGAGTCAGGAACTCCTGCAACTTTCTGGGGTGAAGTTGCTCATGCTGCGGTGGTTATTCTCAACAAAACAAATGTCCGGGTGAACAACACTCAAACTCCTCATGAGCTCTGGAATGGTAAGACTCCTTCGGTAAAGCACTTCAAAATCTTTTGGAGCAAATGCTTTATTAAGAATACTGATGAGCAGCTTGGCAAACTTGAACCTAGAGCAGATGAAGGCATTCTTCTTGGTTACTCTCCACATAGCAAAGCATACAAGTGCTACAATAAAAGACTTGGCAGAATTGTTGAAAGCATTGATGTATTGGTTGATGAGAAGGGATACATTCCTAGACAAGTGCATCATGAAGACATCGAAGAAGATGAAGGCTACCCTCAACAGCAGAATGATGAAGAACCTCAAGAAGAACCTAAGAAGAACAGAGGAGCAGACAAGAATAGAAGAAAAGACTCCATCCAGATATGTTCAGAAGAATCATCCAGAATCTCAGATTATGGGGTAGAAAGAAGCAGGTGTACAAACAAGAAGAACAGTTGCAGAAGCCTCAAGCTATTTGGAATTACTCTCCTCTACTGAACCACAACATGTGAAAGAGGCATGCGAAGATGAATGTTGGATAAAAGCAATGGATGAAGAACTTGAGCAAATCGAAAGGAACAACACTTGGGAACTGGTTCCTAGACCAAAGGATAAGAATGTTATCGGAACAAAATGGGTCTTCAAAAATAAATTGAATGAAAATGGAGAAGTAATTAGAAACAAGGCCAGACTTGTTTATAAAGGGTATGCGCAGCAAGAAGGAATAGACTTTGAAGAAACCTTTGCTCCTGTTGCAAGACTTGATGCCATCCGAATGTTCCTTGCTGTCTCAAGTTTTCAAAACTTCAAAGTATTTAAAATGGACGTGAAATCAGCCTTTCTGAATGGAGACTTGGAAGAAGAAGTATACATTGAACAACCAGATGGGTTCATTCTTGGAAATGATCTAAATCTTGTATGTAGATTGAAAAAGGCTCTCTACGGGCTCAAACAAGCTCCAAGGGCTTGGTACTATCGTTTGGACAAAGATCTTCATCAACAAGGTTTTTCAAAAGGATCAGCAGATAGGAATCTTTATATAAAAGTTGAAAATGACAAATTGCTAATACTTGTTCTGTATGTAGATTACATTATTTTTGGCAGC
This sequence comes from Pinus taeda, assembly GCA_000404065.3. NCBI lineage: Eukaryota > Viridiplantae > Streptophyta > Pinopsida > Pinales > Pinaceae > Pinus > Pinus taeda. Next base: position 56,362 of record APFE031210926.1, on the reverse strand, counting down.
AATGAAGAAGACATGAGTCAAAGCTTTGCTTTGGTCATGCAGAAGGAATTTGAAATGTCCTTGCTGGGAGTACTGACATATTTCCTTGGTTTGCAAATCCAACAAAAGGAAGGAGGAATCTTTTTATCTCAAACCAAGTATCTCAAGCAGATCTTGAAGAAATATGGCATGGAAGATGCAAAACCAGTATGTACAGCCATGGCCACAGGATGTAGCCTCAGTGCAAATGATGAATCTGCAGCAGTACATCAACCAACTTATAGATCTATGATTGGAAGTCTACTTTATTTGACAGGTACCCGTCCGGACATCATGCATGTAGTAGGAATAGTTGGAAGATTTCAGGAAAATCCAAAGGAGACTCATCTTCAGGCAGTGAAGAGAATTTTCAAATATCTTCAAGGGACACAAAATTATGGCTTATGGTATCCTAGAGATATAGATCTCACACTTCATGCTTATACAGATGCAGATTGAGCCAGAAGCGTGGATGACAGGAAGAGCACAAGTGGTGGTGCATTCTTTATGGGTTCCAGATTAGTATCTTGGTTCAGCAAGAAACAGAGTTCGATTGCCTTATCTATAGCTGAAGCGGAATATGTTGTTGTTGTATCTTGCTGCACTCAACTCCTTTGGATGATGCGGACCTTGCAGGATTTTCAAATCACTTGTACACCACCTATCTCTATCTTATGCGATAACACAAGTGCAATTAGCATCTCAAAGAATCCTGTGATGCATTCAAAAACCAAGCACATACCAATCAAGTATCATTTTCTCCGGGAACAAGTGCTTGAACAAAAGGTCAAGTTGGAGTATGTTCCTTCTAAGGAACAAGCTGCTGATATTCTCACCAAACCATTACCCAGGGAAACTTTCGAATACCTCAGGCAAAAGCTGGGGGTTGTTGATGCATCATCTTATTGTCGAAACTCTTCTGATTGTTGGTTGTACGCATGGTTCATCTGGGGTATATGCGTACATATGCTGGGTTGCGGCATAGGTTCAGGGGGAGTATATAATATCTTGTTGGCATTATGGAGGATGTCCACATGAAGATTATGGAAGCTGGTCTGAATATAGCTGCAATATGTCTCTATCTCTTTCTTGGTCATTGATGATGTCTGGTGGATTATGGTTCTTCTTTACAGATCTGGTTCATATTCAGGGGGAGCATGTTCTTAGGGGGAACATAACCCTTTGCCCTTGATGTCAAAGGGGGAGAATGTCACAGAAGTTTTTGAGGTTGCCATCAAGTCCAAAGGGGGAGATTGTTGGCATTATGTTTCTGGTATGGTTATATCATGTTGTACTTGATGGCAACACCCATGACATGACTCTCAATTGATGAGAATTAAGAAGTACGCAGGAGAAGAGTTCAGAAGATGTGTACCCGCAGGTACGCCATGCAAGGACCGCTTCCAGACACGCAGGTTACCCATTCATGAGGTGCGTACCCCAGTGCACACATTTCAAAGCAGTAAAGCGCACACTCGTGGGGTTTCTTATGTTTAACCCTCGGTATCTAGCCGACGGTATTGTATTATTATGGTTTTGGCCTATGGTATTGATCCATGATTTGAGGAAGAGCTTGCCTATATAAAGCAAAGGAGATCATTTGGCTTGGGCATATTTTTTGTGTTGAATATCTTAAGATCTGAAATATTGGGTTCTCGGTTTAAAAGCTTGATATATAAAAGAGAAATTGAAAGCGAATCTGTGAAGGGTGATCTCTTGAGTGCAAGATCAGATCTGAGCATCTGACTGTATTTCAGCCCTAATCAGAGGTACGCAGAGGCGACGAAGGGGCAGTGCATGGGTACGCAGAGGTGACGAAAGGGCAGTGCGTGGGTACACAGAGGTGACGAAGGCGCAGTGCATGGGTACGCAGAGGCAATGAAGGCGCAGTGCATGGGTACGCAAAGCGACAGTGGTTCAGGTGCGTACGCACAGTAAACGTACGCGGCGCGATAGTCTTTCTGGGTGCGTGCCTGCTGGGGCAGTACGCGGCACGATAGTGCATTTGGCTGCGTACTGTACACAGCGCAGTACAAGAAGCAGTGCGTGGTCACGCAGTGCAGCAGAAGCAACTCTGCGGGTATACGCAGAGAATCAGAGGGTGAAGTGCGTAGCGACGCAAGCCAGTGAAAGGAAAGCTGCGTATCTATCTTAAGATCTTCTGTTGACTGAATTTTTTCTCTTGAAAAGGTGTTTTGGGTTTAGTTCTGTTATTGTTGATCTGGTTACTGCAGCTGACTGTGTAATTTACATGTACTTGATGCTCGTTTGATGTATATGGATCCAGTTTGAAAATTTATGAAAAGTGGTCCTTGAAAAGAAGTAGGGGGTTGTAGCTCCCTTCCAGAAGAGACTGGAAAACGAGAGAGAGTTGTAGCTCTCTGCAGGTTGCAGCCTGCGTACTGGTAAAGGACTGCACCAGTACAAGACCATTGTAAAAGGAGTTTCTAATTTGAAAGAAGATAGAGACATATTGCAGCAGGTGGTTTTCACCCACATTGGGTTTCCACCTTATATCTGGTGTTCTTTGATGTGATTGTCTGTTTTTCTTGTTCATGCTCATTATTTTATGGTACTAATATGCAAAAATAATTCAAAGTATAAATAAGGAAGATTTGGTAAAAGGACTAGATAATACTGATTCACCCCCCCTCTCAGTATTATTTTCAACAAATGGCAGTCGTTTGAAACCATACACTTGTGGTACGACCATGTGACTAAATGAAGGTAGCCCAGTATTAGCATTACAAGCAGCTGAAAGGAGGCACAAGACTATAAAGTACATTGCCCGAGTCGGGGAACTGCACGATTGATAAATGGTGCAAAGCAAGGAAGTGTCACTGGGTCCATGACAGCGCAGAGGAAGTGGCGCTACCTAGGGAGAAATCACATAGGTTGGCCGGAAAGTGACTGTTAAAGTCACTGTTCATGAAAAGACGGCAGAAGTGAGGCCAAATGGAGCAGCCGACCGGCATTTAAGACAAAATTTATGGCTTAGATCCTTGAACATCTGCCGCCAATCCAACATTAATGAACATATTTTGGTGGGAATGGTCGAATTTCAATTCAAAATGCCCTATAACTTACAAGTTGCTACCCAGCCAAAAACACTTGGAATTTTGATAATTGAGTTGTTGTGCTCTTAGGTGCACATGAACTGTGAATTCTTTCAAGATTTGATAATGAGTCCAGCGTTTGAACAATTGTCAAAGGAGACATAGGAACTAGTGAATAGCATCATGTCGACACACGCAAAATCTATGTACACTGAAGAAGTGGTAGCCGAGGAGAATGTGCAGGAAATTGATATGGAGGTCGAAGAAGCTACCCCAAAGGTTGCCAAAGTATTGACAGAGGTCCCTAAGTCACTAAGAACGCCAAGACTAAAGCCAACCCCAACCAAGGAGATTGTGAAGGACAAGAAAGGCAAGCATCCTGCCATACCGATGCGCACCTCACCAAGGAGAAACCCATAAAAACCCATTGCAGAGGAGAAATGCAAGGCCATAAACTTGGAGGCAGAGGAGGAGGACATTGAAGACATCTCGATGGACAATGAGGATGTGGAGGTTGAAACCCAGGGTACGGACCCTATTATGCTGTTTCTGGAGTATGTCCCTCCATGCAAGCCAAAGTCCAAGGTACCAAAGGACATGGATGAGAGTAAGAGTCCCATACAAACCCCTCTACTACTGTTTGAAATTGCTTTCAACGGTTCGTGTTTGGCATGAGTGCTGATACTAAATATTGAAGATTGGGGCTTGGCAGACCATGAGAAGTTCCCACACTTGGCAACCTAAAAGCTGATGTGCTGCATCATAGACACAAATATGGGAATGACCAACTTGGAGCCACAGAGGTGGGTCAAGGGGGTAGAGAAGGCAGGATTGCTGAACCTACTCTAGGTGCTGCACTATAACCGCACCCTGGTGACAGTTTTGGTCATCAAGTAGTTGTTGTTCTTGGTGCATGATGGGTGTCTCTGGCTAGATGATCTGATACCCATCATAGATATGTTAATTCACTGGATAAATCACTTACCGTATACAAGTGAGAATCTAGCGATGATCTCTAGCGGCAAGGGTGGCGTGCAAGCTCTCACAAAGTCAATGAAGGATAAATTTAAGTTGTTGAAAAAGCCATGTGGGTATGCTATCTCCAGCATTTGCGACCTCGTGGTAAAGGTAGAAATGCAAATCCTTGTAGGGAAGGTGATGCAGAAGTGCCCGACTGATGAGGTGTTAGTGCCTATCGTCATGCTCACACAACAGTGGTAGAAGGAGTCTAGTTTAATTGTTCAGACTACCTTCGCAGAGAGTTCATGGTGAACTACCACCAAGCACAAGAGTAAAGCAATACATTCCACTATGTGTGGCTCTTACTATTGATTGTGCTGGTAGCATGGGAGCTACCAGAGGAGAGCCAATTCCCTTCAGTCATGCTATACCTCCCTTAAGCAATGAAGTACCCTTCGCTGTGGGCAACCAAAGATGCATAACGAGTTCCGGACAACAAGATCTTCTAGATCTTGATGGAAATGAATATCATGATGGCCATCAATTGCAAGCTATGATTATTGCCCATGATATATGCTAACCTACAGAGCTATGCCAAGTTTAAAGTTGATTTCCATTGAGTATCAATCAGGGTGCAGAAGGACCCTACACAGAAGTGGTATGACTTGCCGTACCTGGCCACAAATGACGCCATCGATTTGGTGCTCAATCCATGAGAGGCGGGGTGGTGCACTACCACAGACTTGGTGGTGGGTGGAAGCAAGTCTGCCACATAGAAGGAGAAGGAGGAGGCCAAGCTAAAGATGGTGCAACTGGTCGAGAAGAGGAAAAGGAGGCTGATGAGAAGGCCCAAGTGGAACAAGCAGAAAAATAAGTAGGTAAGCAGATAGGCAGAACAAAGCATGGCTCTAATGAAGGCGTGTGGTCACCTTCACCGGTGATAGAAGAGGAAGACATAGAATAGGATGACGTTGACCCTTAGCAGAAATTTGCCCACAGTAAGTACCTAAGAGAGGTAGAGAAGGGAGGGCCCAAAAAGAAATCCAAGGTGACCAAGACCTCACTGGACCCTATCACATTGATGGAGGGAGACCTACATGATATTAGTGACATAGTTAGAGATGTCACCACAGAGTCCCTTCAGAAATTTGAATAGCAGCAAAAAATCATACTAGGGGCTATCCAGACCAGGTTATAGGTGTTGTAGAACCAAGCATTGCTGGTTAGTACGGTTTCTACCATCTTGGCCATCGACACTTTAGAGGATGTCGATATGCTACACATGAAGGCTTCCAGTGCGATAGTGTTGTAGGATGGAGCATTGACCACAGACAATGAGGCTGGCAGGCCCATTATCAGTGCCTTGAAGGGATTTGGGTTGAACCTAGCTGCACTTCTGCGTGAAGCACTCCACCTCTTGCAGGATGGATTCATTGTAGAAATGAGGGCCTATGAGCGCCACACCCTCCAAGTGATCAGCAAACAGTGGATCAACAATGAATGGACATCCCTATAGAGAAATTATGCCATTGTTGCTGAGACTGAGGTGACAAACTAGAGCAAGAAGATCCTACAGGTCATTGAGGAGGCATGCAGAATGGTCCCAGAGTTGGCCATTCTAGAGGAGGAGCCAGTTGAGGTCTGCATCCACAAATTAGCCACAAGGGTGCACGACACTCAGACTAAGATGGCATGGGTTCAGTTGGAGTTGAACTTGTAGATTACAGAGCTGCAATTGAGGGCCTAACCTTCAACACTGCCAGAAGTAAAGGAACAGTGGGTGACTACTGTCACAAAGGCAGTCGTGATGGTGGAAAGTGCAGTAGTAAACTACACACAGTTGTTTGAGCAATCATTTGAGGTCCTGACAAGCTTACAGAAGGACCAAAATGTATAGAGGCTAGAGATGGAAGCGTGTGAGCTATAACAACACTATGATGAAGTTAAGGGCACAGTGTGAACTGTCATTCTGACACAGAGGCTAGCCAAGTTGCAGGAGGTCAAGTAGCTGAAGGAACAGGTGGACACAGTGCTGCACAAGGAAGTGGTGTTGAAGGTGTTACCCTCCTGATGCAGCAGGTTACTCATAATTCATGATTGACATTTTTACAGGCCAAATATGTCATACTTTGCATGCTCCAATGCTCCATATTTGCTTAACAGTCTCCAATGGAAGAAGGCTACTCAGAGTTCATTTAATTGCCTTCCTAATTTTTGAGAATTTAGTCCGGTATCGCCAATTCTCAGTTAAAGGGAGGTCCAAACAGCTTAATCTTGGTCTCCCTAGGTTTAAATTTCCTGTTTTAGAATATAGAGAACGTAAATCTGTCCAAACAGCTTAATCTTGGCAGATTCTTAGATAGGTAGAGAATCAAAGGAGCCCAACAGCTTAATCTGGGCCCTCGGATGAAATAAGGGTAGTCTGTAGATAGGAAAGCATGAAAAGAAAAAATGGAATGATGGGTTTGCAAATCTAATTGCACCCAAATCAAAGGAAGAAAAAATGTTAGGTAAGTAGGTTGGGTAGGTAGTTTTGAGGTTGTTGAATCTTAATTGCTCATCAGTTCTAGATTTCCGGGCGTCATCTTTATTCAGGACACAATCAGCATGCAGTTCTAGGCGAAAAGCTCAAAACCAGCTATAACTAACTCCCTTTCTCCATTTTCCCCCCAATCATTAACTAACTTCCCCAAAAGAGGTCAAGATCTGCTTGATACCTCTAGGTTCCACCATGCTCATATCATTAGTTTGGGTGAAGATCCTCTTTACTCAAAGGAATTCCATATCCCCTCTATAAGATTCTATTCCCCCATTGCTGCCTAAGATTTCTGAAACTTAGCGCTTTCTTACCATCTCCATATTAACCACTAACATTATTATTTAACTCCTTATATTTTCCCTGTCCCCGTACTAAAATTATGTAAATCATCCCCTATGTAAATATCCCTCCCCTTGGTTGAAAAATAACCATAAGTACCCCCGGGAATTGCTAGTTTACCTGAACTTAAGCAAGAAACCCTCCAGCGGCCCCTTCAAACCATCTTCCAAATACAAATGACTTCCTTCCAGAGTATAAAATCCTTTGACGGTGATCAGACCCCTTCCGAAGCCTTCCAAACGCCTTTTCGCCCCCACTACTACTCCTTCCGACCGCCAACAAACCCCCTTGCTGACTTACTTAACACTCCGAGACCATAGAAAGCCAGATCGCATCGCAAGATCGCAGTTTCCTCTCCATGCAAGTTATGACCCATCCGTCGCCACCCGACGCGATATCGGCGATCGGCGGTTGCAAGCGCCAAATGTCCAACTGGAACACCTTCCCGTTTCCCTGCCGATGCGATATTGCGATCGCATCAGAGAAATTCATCGCATCTCCTTCAGTATCAGCACCTCGCCATGTCACTTCCATACCAAGGACCCACTGCAGGCTGACGTCATCCGTCGTACTGCTGATGTCAGCAGCAAGAAAGCCGAAAATTTGCGCAGGAAGAGAAATCACACTTCGGAGCTCCAGAACAAGAAACAGAGGCAGTTTTCGATGCGCGATTAGCACCTAATTGCGCATCGCTATGGCAAATAGGCCGTTTCGGGGAATCTTTGGGGAATCTTTTGATTCCTTGGCCCGTTGTGCGCCGAAAAATCCCGAAAATCGCCCGATCGTGCCAAATTGATCCGGTTTAAAGACAACAGAGGATCAGTGACAGAGTTTAAAGTGTATTAGATCAAATCATTAGGTAGCAAGCGTGTCAAAGCGTATCAGTAGGCGGCAGAAGCCATCAATGTAGCGGCAAAGAGTATCAGTGAAAATCTTAAACTGTGGCTCGAAGCAGGGGAATATTTAATAACTTCTAGTAGAGTCAAAGAGAGAGGGCAAAGCCACTCAAATCCCTCAAATCATAACCATTGCACATTTAACTCGCACCGGAGCAGAACTACAGATCCCGAAGCACAATCATCCCAGCAGCACCGCATCAAGCCTCCAAGGGCCACATTGTAGTCTTTTCTGATTCAGCTGCCTCTAGCGCAACCAAAAGGACTTACCTGCATTTAATTCCAGCAACACTTAGATTTTTGAAGAGCTTTTTTAGCAGACCTGTTTAGGTCAATTGTAATGAATGTCCTTCTGATATTTTGCTTATATATACCACCATGAACAATGTAGTGAGGGGTTGGTTGGTAGGTTGGTTAGTTAGTGAGTCGAAGACATTGCTTAATTTTCTTCCCAGCATTTTCTCCAAGCAGAGACCCGCATTGTAACTGTCATACTTTCTATAATCAAAGATTGCTAAGAGCGTGGATTTCAAAACTGCTTGATGTGTTCAATTGGCCAAGGAGTGATTACGGAATTCCCGTGCTTCTACATGATTCAATAAGTGTTTCTCTCCTCTGTTAAATTTCATGTTTTTACCACCGTTCCACCTTCTAAATTGCAGGAAAAAGGAATAGCTTAAGATTTGTTTCACTACACCTTAAGTTCAATTTCTACATTTTTCTATGTTTTCATCAGAAATAGCTATGAGCATGTATACTTAAATGATCTTGTTTACGCTGTTTCTTTCACATATGAATGAGAATTTAGGATTTCTTAACTGCTCCTAGATCACCATTCATCCATTTCTCCTATTTTTCAACATGATGAAATGATTCTCGTTTGCCTTTCATCCCTGATTTCCATCATTCCATCCCTTCGGTAGCTGGTTAATTGTATCATGTGTGGCTATCTCACTCCTTAATCCTCTTGTGATCAAGAAGACCCTATGGCAAGCCTTAATCCATGACTCCATGCCCAATTGTTTGAACTTATTACACCTTACCTTTCCTCTTTGCTTGACATTTCTACCTTCCATCCAAACCCAAACAAAAAACTCCTGAGCCAAAAGCTAGCCTAAAATCATCAACAAAGTTGAATCATTAAAGAGAGAGCCCTCTCTGATTGCAGGTGGGCTAGAACCTGCAATCCAAAGATTAGTTTATGGTTACCTCGGCCGTATCCCTATAAGGAGCCTAGGGACAACTTGAGTGATAACATATGGCGACTCCACTGGGGACCTCCTCAGATAAATTCATGAAACCAGTCCGCAGCCCTATAGAGGAAGAAACCGACTTGTGAAAGTCTCGGTCGACCTGTGTTCTCCACTGGGGATCTAAATTGCTTTGCTCGTTTTTGTAAACCCCACATTCTGGAGAAGGTGCTCCTTTTCTTCAGAGATTTTCATGTTTAGTTATGATCTTTGATGGTGGATAGAGATCAGGCACTTCAAAGTCAGGGCATCCATCTGGCGACTCCACTTCAATTTCAATCAAAGGCTCCACTGAGGAACGAACCAATTTTACAGCCAAATAGTCCATATTCCAAAGCATTAACAGTGAGACAGAATGACTGAGTTCTTGGAAGATCTTTCATTTGATGAAGCTTTGGATGAATTCAAGAAAAGTTTATCAGAATTTGAGCTTAATGAAGAATTTTTCAAATCGGTGTTGTTAAAAACAGCAGGCCGCCTGAATAAACTTTTTCTTGAGTTAGTTGTTGAAAGATATGAAAATGAAATTGCACTCTTGGAATCTCAAATACAAGCATATAGTTTCTGCGACCCTAAAGAATTTTTCCAAAATCTTCCTCCCCCAATCCACAGGGAAATAGCGCTACCTCCTGACTTACAGATTGAGTATGATTTGGGTTTCAAGGCAAAGACAAAAGGGTTAGTTGCAGGGCTTATTACCGAGGACGCAGCTGTTCCATCTGACCAAGAAGGCCAAGAATTTTGCCGAAATCTTCCTTCCCCAAGTCACAGGGAAGTAGTGCTACCTCCTGACTTACAGATTGAGTATGATTTGGGTTTCAAGGCAAAGACAGAAGGGTTAGTTGCGGGGCTTATTACCGAGGACGCAGCTGTTCCATCTGACCAAGAAGGCCAAGAGTTTTGCCAAAATCTTCCTTCCCCAAGTCAGAGGAAAATAGTGCTACCTTCTGATTCACAGATAGAGTATAATTTTGGTTTCAAAGCAAAGACAAAAGAATTAGTTGCAGCGCTTATTACCAAAGATGCAGTTGTTCCATCTGACCATGAAGGCCCAGAAGAAACTATCCTACATAATGCTTTTATTGATCCTATTGCAGACTACATGGAACTTGTTCTTAACTCAAGTTCTTTAGCATGCTTTCTCTATGAGAGCCAAATACATCAGCAGCAACCTTTCTATGCCTCAATTTTGATTCTGAGGGCGCATGACCGAATGATGCTTTTAAGTTCATTAACAATCAATCAGAGTTCATTATTTTCTTCAGTTGCTTAAGTGGCTACACTGGTTATTTGATCTCACCTGACAGCAAAGTAAGTGCTGGTTAGGGTAGGTAGGTAGGATTAATAAGGCAGCCGACGGAGATAATTTTGTAGAAAACAGCAACAACTAAAGACTAAGGCATTCTGACCTGCTGTTCTTGGCTTCTCACAAGGAGAAACCATCCCCAAGTGGAGCCATTGTTAGCCTCCTGCTGCAGCAGGTTACTCATAATTCATGATTGACATTTTTACAGGCCAAATATGTCATACTTTGCATGCTGCAATGCTCCATATTTGTTTAATAGTCTCCAAGCGAAGAAGGCTACTCAGAGTTCATTTAATTGCCTTCCCAATTTTTGAGAAGTTATTCCGGTATCGCCAATTCTCAGTTAAAGGGAGGTCCAAACAGCTTAATCTTGGTCTCCCTAGGTTTAAATTTCCTGTTTTAGAATATAGAGAACGTAAATCTGTCCAAACAGCTTAATCTTGGCAGATTCTTAGATAGGTAGAGAATCAAAGGAGCCCAACAGCTTAATCTGGGCCCTCGGATGAAATAAGGGTAGCCTGTAGATAGGAAAGCATGAAAAGATAAAATGGAATGATGGGTTTACAAGTCTAAGTGCACCCAAATCAAAAGAAGAAAAAATGTTAGGTAAGTAGGCTGGGTAGGTAGTTTTGAGGTTGCTGAATCTTAATTGTTGATCAGTTCATATTTTCAGGTGTCATCTCTACTCACGACACAATCAGCAGGCAGTTCTATGCGAAAAGCTCAAAAACAGGTATAACTAACTCCCTTTCTCCATTTTCCCTTCAATCATTAACTAACTTCCCTAAAAGAGGTCAAGATCTGCTTGATACCTCTTAAGTTCCATCATTTTCATAGCATTAGCTTGGGTGAAGATCTTCTTTACTCAAAGTTGTTCCATACTCTCTCTGAAAAAGGTTCTATCCCCTTATAACAACCTAAATTCTCCCTAACTTAGCGCTTTCTTACCATCTTCATATTAATTACTGATATTATTATTTAGCTCCCTATATTTTCCCATCCCCCTACTAAAATTATGTAAATCATCCCCTATGTAAATATCCCTCCCCCTGGTTGAAAAATAACCATAAGTACCCCTGGGAATTGCTCATTTTACCTGAAACTTAGCAAGAACCCTCATGCTGCCCCTTCGAACCATCTTCCAAATACAATGGACTCCTTACAGAGTATAAAATCCCTTTTCAGGTTATCGGACTACTTCCGAAGCCTCAAATGCCTTTCAGACCCACTTACTTGCTCCTTCCAACCACAACAAACCCCTTGCCGACTTCCTTAACACTCCACAGACCATAGAAAGCCAGATCGCATCGCAAGAGTGCAGTATCCTCTCCATGCAAGTTATGACCCATCCGTCGCCACCCGACGCAATATCGGCGATTGGCGGTCGTAAGCACCAAATGTCCAACTAAAACACCTTCCCGTTCCCCGCCGATGCGATATTGCGATTGCATCGGAGAAGTTCATCGCATCGCCTTCAGTATCAGCACCCCACCATGTCACTTCCATACCAGGGACCCAACGCAGGCTGACGTCATCTGCCGTACTGCTGACGTCATGCTGACGTCAGCAGCCAGAAAGCCGAAAATTCGCGCATGAAGAGAAATCGCACTTCGGAGCTCCAGAACAAGAAACAGAGGCAATTTACGATGCGCAATTAGCGCAAAGTGCTAATCGTGCATCGCTATGGGAAATAGGTCGTTTCGGGGAATCTTTGGGGAATCTTTTGATTCCTTGGACCGTTGTGCGCCGAAAAAGCCCGAAAATCGCCCGATCGTGCCAAATTGATCCGGTTTAAAGACAGCAGAGGACCAATGATAGATTTTAAAGTGTATCAGATCAAATCATCAGGTAGCAAGTGTGTCAAAGAGTATCAGTAGGCAGAGAAAGCCATCAATGTAGCGGCAAAGAGTATCATTGAAAATCTTAAGCAGCGGCCCGAAGCAGGAGAACATTTAATACCTTCCAATAGAGTCAAAGAAAGAGGGCAAAGCCACTCAAAGCCCTCAAATCATAATCATTGCACATTTAACTCGCACCAGAGCATAACTACAGATCCCGAAGCACAATCATCCCAGCAGCACCGCATCAAGCCTCCAAGGGCCACATTGTAGTATTTTCTGATTCAGCTTCCTCTAGCGCAGCCAAAAGGACTTACCTGCATTTAATTCCAGCAGCACTTAGATTTTTGAAGAGTTTTTCTAGCATACCTGTTTAGGTCAATTGTAATGAATGACTTTTGGATATTTTGCTTATATATACCACCCTGAACAATGTAGTGGTTGGTTGGTTGGTTGGTAGGTTGGTTAGTTAGTGAGTCAAAGACATTGCTTAATTTTCTTCCCAGCATTTTCTCCAAGCAGAGAACCGCACTGTAACTGTCATACTTTCTATAATCAAATATTGGTGAAAGCGTGGATTTCGAAACTACTTGATGTGTTCAATTGGCCAAGGAGTGATTACGGAATTCCTGTGCTTCTACATGATTCAATAAGTGTTTCTCTCCTCTGTTAATTTTCATGTTTTTACCACCGTTCCACCTTATAAATTGCAGGAAAAAAGAATAGCTTAAGATTTGTTTCACTACACCTTAAGTTCAATTTCTACATTTTTCTATGTTTTCATCAGAAATAGCTATGAGCATGTATACTTAAATGATCTCGTTTACGTTGTTTCTTTCACATATGAATGAGAATTTAGGAATTCTTAACTGCTCCTAGATCACCATTCATCCATTTCTCCTCTTTTTCAGTATGATGAAATGATTCTCCTTTGCCTTTCATCCCTGATTTCCATCATTCCATCCCTTCGGTAGACTGTTAATTGTATCACGTGTGGCTATATCGCTCCTTAATCCTCTTGTGACCAAGAAGACGCAATAGCAAGCCTTAATCCATGACTCCACGCCCAATGGTTTGAAACTTATCACACCTTACCTTGCCTCTTTGCTTGAGATATCTACCTTCCATCCAAACCCAAACAAAAACCCCTGAGCAAAAAGCTAGCCTAAAATCATCAACAAAGTTGAATCATTAAAGAGAGAGCCCTCTCTGATTGCAGGTGGTCTAGAACCTGCAATCCAAAGATTGGTTTGTGGTTACCTCGACCGTATCCCTATAAGGAGCCTAGGGACAACCTGAGTGATAACACTAAGTACACTTCTTTGTTAGACTAGTTTAATTTTCCATAATTTGGTTATCTTAGAATTTGTTTATGTGCTTTGCTTCAGATTGGTTTATGGTTAATGTGTGATTATTTATTTTATTGAATCTTAGTTTGTTCATCACTTTATTAAGATGGAATAACAAGGTGTTCAAGTTGAACACTCCCTTTGTTAAATTGGTGGATTGAAACTAGGTTTTTCCTTGATTACATGCAAACAATTTTTCTTATATATTTTCAATCTTCAATTGGTAGCATTATGGTGAATGAATTATAATGGGAAGTACCAAAGGTATTTTAAGTTAAGAGCCTCCCTTCATTGATGATTTTTCCATCTTAAGCTATTGAGAGTTCATGGTTTCTAATTTCTATTCATCAAGTAATAATTGAGGAAGAATTGGACCTCTTAAGTTAAGAGCTATTTCAGTTTTCCTTCATTGCAAGGTGAATTAGAATTGTTAGTGTAAGCTATATTTGTAATATGCACTTCTTTAGTTTTTGAAAACTTGTCTTTCAAATTTGATTATATCTGATGTCCATATACTGTGAATTTTCCTCCAAGTTTTACAAACCCAGATTGATAATTAAATACTTGTGTAAATTTAGTCAATAAAATAGCCCAACATTTTGGTGTCGTTGCCGAGGAGGCAATTATCAGCATAGTCAAATAGAATATAAACAAAAACACTAAAAATTTAGTTAGTATACATTTCTCTTAGATATGTTTCTTTATGCCTAGAAATAGAGATCCTAAAAGTAGATTCCCAAAACAAAACCCCCAACAAAAAAAATAAAAATAAAAAAATAAAATAACTACAAAATCCATTTATAAGACAAGATCTAAAAAATGATGTTAAAGAATAGGTTACAACACTACTCCATTCTTCAACATTCCTTCTCATAAAATCTTTATGATCAGATAAATTTTCATGTCCAGACATTCATTAAAGTATATTTTTCAAATTTGGATATGAGTTTACTTATGATCTTGTTACGAAAATGGATGCACTCGAAATTCTCTTATACTTGAGAGAATGAATTATTCTTCTAATATATAATAGGATAGAATAGAATAAATAAACAAGTAAAATGAATTCACAGTAAGACTTCCATAATAAATTTGTTTCAAACCATTTCTTCAAATCATTGTTCAATATTCATTTGAAAGGACTACATGGCAAAATGCAGTGAGAACAAGCCTATTTTGGGTAACCATATCTGATCATTCTGATATCATGGTTTTTTTTACATATATTTTGAAATCTAGTTTTGGAATTGATTTTAAAGTTTTCAATTTATATCACAAATAAAATGTGATCAAAATCAAAACTAGGTCTCAAGTGAAATGTTGTGAACAGAGTTAGTACAACCTATTTTTGAAGTGTCTAATGGAAACATTTTTATCTAAAATTCATAGGGAATATAACCCTTGGAAGCTAGTTTCCAAATAAGTTTGAATCACTTCAATCAGGTATCATATGAAAAAGTTATTCTTGAAATACTAACTGCTTGTCGAAAAATTTGCAAGGTGACAATTCTACGTCTTGACTGTTCATTGGCATATTTGACATACCAAATCATTTTTTTTTCAAAACATGTTTATATGGAAGATATATACTCAATTCTAGTTTTAAAAAAAATTTGAAACATCCCATTTGAAGGTGAAATGAATAATTTATGCCACATTCAGTGAGTGCATGTCTTCAAAGCAGCATAATAAAACTCTGCCTCTTAGGTCTGTTCATCACCAATTCTGTGATATCAAGCCTAAGAATTTTTAAAACCTGTTTCTTGGAAAGATAAAAATGAATCTAATTTAATTTTCAAGTGGAACTACATTGATCCTATCTTTATCACAGAGGTTACGCTTCAAATAGTGACTATTGGTTTAGTTAAAAATTAACAAGTAGCTCTATCAAACATGGCACTCCTTATAATTTTTACCATATCATTTTAAACCATTTTGAAAAATTGTTTATACTGGAGGTAGCCATATGAATTCACTTCATCTTGGCTTTAGAATCACTCTAATTGGATATAAAACAAATATTTTGTAAACAAAATACCGCTAGGAGGTTTAGGCTGACCACCATTCCTCAAGGGGTAAATAAATACATTTTGTTTATATATCATATTTGGACTTGTTTTCTAAGCAATGCTTGTAATGATTTACATATTTATTGGAAGAAGAGAGACTGTACACCTCTCTTCCTCCATTATCTAATAATGTATTATAGGCGAGGTCTATGTTTTTGCAGGTCATAGGAAGAATGAAGGAGTGAACTCCATGGATGAAGTAATTTTCAAAGTCAAATTCATATTCCAGAATATGAATACAAATGTCAAGTCAAAACAAAGTGAAAATTCACTTGATGTTGAGTTCATCCAATGAAACTCAAATTCTTGAAGCTTGTCTTTAGTCATTGACCAACAACACCAACAAACCCTACAATATGATCGAGATCAAGGCAAAAAGACATGAAGCTAATCATCAGAAGAAGCAATCAAATTCTGTACCATGTCAAGTCACATCAATCTCCAAAGAAGCCTTTCATAAGCCAAATTGTTCATGATTTCATCCATCATCCATATTGTATGTTAAGCTCTGCGATCATGCACATTGAAGTCCAGACTTATTATCTATCCATTTACTACTAAATCATGACTTCAATATAACCTATTTTTATAAGCTTTTCATACTTCCCTACTCCATTACACCCCACCTCCATCCAAAAAAGAAAATAAAAAATAGAAAAAGATAGAAAAATAATAAAGGAGTTTGGTTGTGAAAATCCACGAAAGTGGCACAATACAAACTCGAATTCATATAGAAAAACCAACCAGCTTGGCCAATATGAATTCTCTATTTTGTTTTACCATTTTCTCAATTTGATTTTTCAAGAATCATCCTCTAGAATAAACAAGACTTGGGGACAAGTCTTCCCATCAGCAAGGGGGGAAGGTTCGCAAAAAGAAACTTAGTTGTGCAACTGAATTAATGATGTAACTTGTATTGTTGGCAATTGGGACCTGAAATATTTTTGAAATCAATTGCAAAGGGACCTGAAATGTTAGCAAAAACATGTATATATTGCATAAAAATGTACATGACAGAAGGAACCTGAGTTATTATGAACCAATTGTAGAGGGACCTGAACGACATCGACGATCAATGGACCAGAATCAATGAAGGATGCTAGAACAGAAGGCAGAAATAAATTCTATATTTCAATCTATCTAAGACATTTGATGAGAGGACATCAACCAATATTGTCATGGAAGTACAAGTATTATGAGTACAAAATTTTGCTCTTGCAAATTCAAATTTTTAGAAATTTTCAGAGCTTGTTAAAATTAAGTTAATACCTGAATGCATATTTCATATTCATTACATTACCTTCATCCTATATCCATTATTTTATACATTTACCCTATACCTAATCCAATGTACATATGTACATCTTATATTTCATTCCATAACCCTAAGCATTTCTCCTCAAAGAAAAAGAGATTAAAAGAAGCAATAAAACCTGCACAAACAAACCAAGCAATTAACATCATGGAAATAATTTTAAACATGACCTAAATGGTCATTTTAAAATTAAAATGATATATTAAAACAACATAGGAGATATAAGAGATGTGCATACAAATCAAAACAATTAAACCTTATCATAGCGCATAAAGAAATGATATATGCATGGTGACAAAATATGCAATATGATGGTAATACGATGGGTGTAAAGGTTATCATAATCCTCCCACGGTGGTAATACAATGCAAACTCAATGAAATCAGCTAAGAATGAATAAATTGGCGAAGGTGGAAGACATGATAATGATTAATGCAATCAACAAAGCAATGCATATATGACAGTCAAGGTTAAGTCACAGTAGTGTGAGTTGATATGTAGGACATCCTCGAATGGATTGGAGGACGACTACAAATGAATCAAACGTAAGCCAAGGTATATAAGCTGAGCTAAAATCATAATAAAAAATTTGAATTCAAATGCAGAAATATGAACTATATTGTCGACAACAGGGTTGAAATAATATCGATTTAGTATGCAATTTGATGGTATATGCACGACATCCAGTCAAAGGATAGAAACCAAATAGAAAAACGGTCAAAAGAATTGTTTAAATAACAAACAAACTCCTGTGCGTTTAACAAGTAAGAGCTCCACCATTTTTGAAACAACATACCTCAGAACCTTGAATTTTCTTTACCATCATAGTTGTTTGAGGCTCAGGAAAGACGGTAGATGCCATTGGAAAGAAGTTGAGAGAAGCAAAACATTTTGACAGTGGAGGTAAGTGTAGAAA
Source organism: Pinus taeda (assembly GCA_000404065.3). Classification (NCBI taxonomy): domain Eukaryota; kingdom Viridiplantae; phylum Streptophyta; class Pinopsida; order Pinales; family Pinaceae; genus Pinus; species Pinus taeda. The sequence continues at coordinate 38,511 of APFE031210926.1, read as the reverse complement.
TAGCATGCTGAGACCATGGAGAGATAAGTAGATAAATCAACGGAGATAGCGCCAGTGGGTTGCCCGAAATCTCGTGGGAAATTTCAGGTAAGATGAGATTTGATTTGCTTCTATTTTGAAGGGGTTTGCAGAGGTAAAGTCGATATCCTGGTTGCCGAATTTTTTGTTAAAGACTGCCTGTCATTTGCTAACTTTTTCTCTATTTTTGCCACCAGTCAACAAGCTGAGGCGTTTAAAATGTAGATTGAATGAAATAAGGGTAATATGGAGCGCAGCTAAGAGGTCCACGAGTCAAGTATTCACAATCCTTCTACAAGCAGCTAGGTATACTCAGAAAATTGCCATGACTTTAGTTAGATAAAGGTTTATGAATGCAAGTACAAATGTACAAACAATGAGTTAATGAAACTATGGTATAGCTAGAGATAAACGTTTTCTGCATCTTTCACGAAGAGTCTGTTAATAAATATTGGTTGCATGTACTAAGGAATTTGATTAGGATTGATACACGTAGCCTATGTGAAACAAACAGTCAACTACACCTATACATATGATTAGGAAGTTTGATCATTATTCAAATCTTAGTTTGATGCATAAAAAATGGACAATAAAAAAACATAGTAATAAGTTTGAGTTTAAGCATTTGGGTTTATATTGTGTGCATTTGATTACACCAATAGTGCAGGGGTTTATACGAACCATTGAACAGTGAGTAGAGAAGTTTCTTTATGATGATTATATAACTGAAATAGTGTTGTAAACTAACCATTAAACGATGAACGGTCATAGTTATATACAGCGTTGAAGATTAGTTATTGAATCTTGGCTTGCATGGTGAATTATATAAGGAGCAGAAGAACAATATCTTGAGATTACATTAAGAAACACAACATTATGATATGATTATTTTGTTTTCTTATGTATTTCTATTTCAAAGTAGAGCTCAGCATTGTTTTACAGATGTGTTTGTTTCTTTTCTACAAAGGGTAATGGTTTAAAAAAAGCAGTGACTTATTGTTGCAGTGAGACATAAATTAAACAAGCTTGCAATTCAATTGTTTTTAAAGAGCATCAGAAAGAGGTAAGCAGGATAATGAAGAAGAATTTGAAGAGAGAAATTGATTTCAAATTTGATGATCATGAAATTTTATTCAGTCCAGGAAATGCATTTCTATTTTTAAAAGGCCACTATTTTTCGTTGCTTTGTTTGAGCAAAAGAAAATGAAATTTGAAAAATGAAAACATGGGTTTTCTTCGGAATGAGCCTAATTAGGTTCCCTATGGGCATTTTTCTCAAATTAATTTCTATTTGGGATATTTTTATGGTTATTTCGACCCCTATTTTGTAGATTGCGTGGGTAAACAATGGCTAAATTGAAAGTGAATGCCTAGTCATAAAACAATTGGCTTCTTTTAGTGACATGTAAGGGCAACTGGATATTGGTTCCTTTAAGTAAATTTGTTGATATTACTAATTTGAGAGCGACATGAATCGTGTGTCATAATGTATTGCAAAATTCAAGTTTTATTTGTTGTCTTCTCTGAAGCTGCTCATCCAGAATGATTTATTGGTGTTTTAACATCAAAGGAGGAATAGTGTAAAGTTTTTGTATTTGTATGTTGATGGTGAAACCTCATCACACATCGGAGAAATTCATGTTCCCATAACTCCAGAATACATAGCCCAAGCCATAATTTTTCCACTGATAGGTGAAGAATATTACAAAGAGCAACACTTCAAAAAGAAATGATGAAATGATGAAAAACATAGGCAAAAAAAGGAGAAAAAGTAAAGAATGTCATCTACAAAAAAGGAGAAGAAGTACATGAAGGCATAGATATCCTTTTACATCTAGCTCAAAAGAAAGCTTCATCTTCAAGGGTTAGAGCCACAGGTACATCAGCAGGCTAGTCAGCATATAGAAGAAAAAGGTCAAAAGGAAGAAACAAGCATGAGGACATGCTTGAAGATCAGCAAGGGGGAGATGTTGGCCCTCAGTTTTGGTCTATTTTTTATTAAGGAAACTTACTTAATCCTTATATTTGCCATCAATTTTCCATCACATCCATCTTATTTTGACATATTTTATGCATATTCAGGTGTTTAATTTTAATTTTGCAATTTCTATAAGTTTTTATGAAAAATTGAGTTTCAAGTGCAATTTTGGATAGAATCAGAATTCTCATAATAGTTATGTGGATGATATGTTTGCAGAACACTTGGGCTCGAGCTAGATGCATGAATGGAAATCTTGGGAACTATGACTGAACTAATTTCACTTGGTTCGGTCAAAACAAGTTTTATTAGGCCCGGTCAAGACTGGTCACACATGACTAGTCACCCAGAAAATCCCTAGGAAATAGGGAAGTTTTGTGATTTCATGGGATTGTCCATATTTATTGGGATGGATTGAATGAATTCGACTTAGATAGATGTATATGAGTAGATATGAATTTTAGAGATAATATAGATTACTTTTTTTCCTAAAACTTCTATTTAAAGCCCAGACTTTGATGGCTTATGTATGTAACTTTTGTATAATTTTATGTTGAGGCACTTGGGAGTTTGAAGCTAATTTGAAGAACCTGTTCTACTGTTATTTTGTTGTTCAATAATGTGGATGTGTGACTAAATTTTCAACTTCTGATATCAACCTTCAAGTGTGCAGAGCAAAGGTGGAGGGCCCCCACTCCAAGCTAAGTACACTTCTTTGTTAGACTAGTTTAATTTTCCATAATTTGGTTATTTTAGAATTTGTTTATGTGCTTTGCTTCAGATTGCTTTATGGTTGATGTGTGATGATTTATTTTATTGAATCTTAGTTTTTTCATCACTTTAGTAAGATTGAATAACAAGGCGTTCAATTTCAACACTCCTTCTGTTAAATTGGTGGATTGAAACTAGGTTTTTCCTTGATTACATGCAAACAGTTTTTCTTATGTATTTTCAGTCTTCAATTGATAGCATTATGGTGAATGAATTATGATGGGAAGTACCAAAGGTCTCTTAAGTTAAGAGCCTCCATTCGTTGATGATTTTTCCATCTTAAGCTATTGAGAGTTCATGCTTTCTAATTTCTATTCATCAAGTAATAATTGAGGAAGAATTTGACCTCTTAAGTTAAGAGCCATTTCAGCTTTCCTTCATTGCAAGGTGAATTGGAATTGCTAATGTAGGCTATATTTGTAATATGCACTTCTTTAGTTTCTGAAAACTTGTCTTTTGAGTTTTATTATATCTGATGTCCATATACTGTGGATTTGCCTCCAAGTTTTACAAACCCATATTGATAAATAAATACTTGTGTTAATTTAGTCAATAAATTAGCCCAACAGTTGTAACAACCCTGGTGAAAATTCCATGTAATAAAACTTAATAAAGGAAAAATAATAACCATTGTCATGAGACACGTACTCCAAGATGAATGTTGGGAAAAAGCATAGTGATGGGGATCATTGGTGATTAACTAATGGCTAAAGAAATTGGGAAAGGAAATGGAAAAGGACTTGGAAAGGAAAAATGGCATTTTGGCACATTTATTTATGAAAATAATGGAAATTAGGAGAAAAGGGAGGTGAAAGGTCACAGGTTGCATGTGAGGAGGAAAATGAAGGAAAATAATGGAAAATGAAGAAAATAGAGTCCCCATTAATAAAAAGGCTTATGAGGATTAGTTCAAAGACTTTTGTTAGTTCAATTTCAAAGCTCTCTATCTATTATCTCTCTCTCATACTCTTGGACACTTAGATTTTTCTTGTAGCACTCTTGGAGGAGTGTGGCATACTTGGAATTTTGGAGCAAGAAGGCAAAGGAAGATAAGGAAAGCACACGAGGGCATCAAAATCAACAGCTACAGTGGGTTTTGCTTGCAAGTTCCAAGTTGCATGTATGTTTTCCTCACTAGTTTTTGCATGCATGGAATATGCATGTGATTTATTGGTCATGATCTGTCATTGGTATGGATGATTGCCTGGGTTGACAGTGGATTTTCCTAGCCTTGCCATTTCCTGGATAACCATGTTGTTGTGGGTTCATTTCTTTGTTGTTTTTGGCTGGTTCTCATGTTTCCTTTAGCTTAGGTTGAATTACTAGTTCCTGGAGCCTTGGTTGGACAAATGCTCTGGAGCCCTGTAACATCTAGGGTTGAGTTACTAGTTGATCCGAATGGAAAATGGCATCAACCCATGGCATTCATCCACCCATGGAATTTACCCATGGTATTGTAAGTGGCATCCACCCATGGTATTGTAAGTGACATCCACCCATGGTATTGTGAAATCCACTGATGGTATTCATTGACCCATGGTATTGTAACATCCACCCATGGTATTCGTTCACCCATGGAATTGACTCGTGGTATTGTAACTGAAAAATACTATAAGTAAAAAATCACATTTTGTAAAAGGATAGATGTCCACCACAATGTAGTCCTTACAGTTTATTTGTTTTAATAAAAAAATTCTTTGTGGTTTTGTTTATTGGGCATTCTACTCTTTTTCTTCTAGCAATTTCATGGGTGAATCAATACCATGGGTGGATGTCACAATACCACGGGTCAATTCCATGGGTGAATGAATACCATTTGTGGATGTCACAATACCATAGGTGAATCAATACCATGGGTGGATGTCACTTACAATACCATGGGTGGATGCCACTTACAATACCATGGGTAAATTCCATGGGTGGATGGATACCATGGTTTGATACCATTTTCCATTCAGATCATTCCTCCCTCCTTAAGAAGCAATGGTCCCCATTGCATGAAGTTTCCTCCTATGATGCCTTTATTGAAAAATTGAAATTGCTAGAAGAAAAAGAGTAGAACGCCCAATAAACAAAACCACAAAGATTTTTTTTATTAAAACATATAATAACTATAAGGACTATATTGTGGTGGACATATGTCCTTTTACAAAATGTGACTTGTTAGATTTAGTATTTTTTTAGTTACAATACCACGAGTCAATTCCATGGGTGAATGAATACTATGGGTGGATGTCATAATACCACGGGTCAATTCCATGGGTTAATGAATACCATCGGTGTATGTCACAATACATGGGTGAAATAATACCATGGTTGGATGTCACTTACAATACCATGGGTAGATTCCACTTACAATACCATGGGTAAATTCCATGGTTGGATGAATACCATGGGTTGATGCCATTTTCCATTCGGATCACTAGTCCTAGGTACTTGGTTGGAAAAACGATCTACAACCCTTGGTGGGTTGATTTACTAATCTTGGAGCCTTGGTTGGAAAAACGCACTGGAGCTCGGAGACATATGTGGGTTGGGTTACTAGTCCTTGAGCCTTGGTTGGAACAAATGCTCTGGAGCCCTGTAAGGCTTGGATAGAGACCAATCTAGTGATAGTTTGTGTTGTATGACCATGAGGTGTAATCACTGTTTGATGGGTTGAAGTGGTTTGGCCTCTAGAAGGCCTAGATGGTTTTGATTTATGTGTTTTATGAGATCCCACATTCATGCTTGGAATATGGAATGAGGTTGATTGGTTGAAGAGAGATTTGGCTTAGCCATGTCTATGGTTGGGTGGTTCATGGAAGTCTTGAACCTGGTTGGCCTTTGCATCATTAATATGAGGTTATTTCTCCTTGTTATTTCATGATTATTGTACTGGTTTGTATGTGGATTATATGGTTTTTTTTTCCTTGGTAATTTTGTTGTTATTATCTTGGTTATGAACATGTATTATGATAGTGGCTATGTATGGATCTCATCATGTTTTTACTTGTAAATGAATGAAAAATGTATCTATGGCATAGTGGATGAAATTGCAGCTAATGTGTTGAGGCATAAATGCTTCTTAGCGATTCTTAGATAAGTATGAGAATCTTATGCTTAGTTATGTTGTTAAGACCTATAGCTTTTATGTTTGTGAAATCTTTGACGAAATGTCTGTCATGGCTAGTAGGGGTCCAGTCCAGACCTTGTCAATGTTTTTGCAAATGTATCATTATTCCATTGTGATAATTTGATTTTGAACCTGTCATTGAGATCTGGGCAGTGACCTGGACTTTGGGCCTGAAAAAGTAGTGCAAATCTCAGAGTTGCAGGCACAGGTATGACGAGAAAAGTCCCCAGACACATGCATACCCATGTTGTGGGAGCATCTAGAGCCTCTTGGATACATGCTTGTTTATATCAAGGGAGCATATGTGATTTTAATTGTCTAAAAACTCAGTGGGACCCAAGGGCTGGTTACTTAAGTGGTTGGGATGGACCCTAGAGTTTTGTTGATGATCTGGAAGCTCTGTATGGTGTGGTTTCGTCACTTCCACTTCCTTAACTGACACAGGGATTTGAATCATATCGTAGTAACTTATCATCACATGTTTACCTCGGTTGGTCGGTTACTTGGGTAGATGTGGAAAGAGGGTGTTACAATGGTAAACCATAGTCGAACGTCACATTGTGACAAAGATCATCTTAGTATGAAAATCAATGATGGTAAATCATCGTCATCCATGTTTATTTTAGGGTTTATAATATTTATCTTGGGGTTTTTATAACTTGGTTTAATAATATTTATCCCTTGGGTTTATAATCTCTTGGGTTTTTAGTATTAATCTGTTGGGTTTATTATCCGACGTCGCATTATGAAAAACATTGTTGCAAAATGACAATTTATCTAATACTCATTGTCAAATACTCATTGTCACAATGTTAGATTCCATTGCAATTTATTCAATGTCACCTCTCAAAATTAATAAACCCAAGGGATTGATATTATAAATGCAGGGTTTTAGAATTAATCCTTCGGGTTTATAATATCAATCCCTTGGGTTTATCAATATAAGGTTTCATATTCCTAGGGTATAATATTATTCATAGGGTTTATAATATTACTCCCAGGGTTTATAATATTACTCCTAGGGTTTAATATAAATATGTTGGATTTAAAATCATGATCATCCATGGTCAACGATGGTCCAATGTCACAATGTATTAAAGATTGTCTCAATATAAAAATCGATCGTGGTCGAACGTCGGGTTGTGATAAATATCATATCATTATGAAAATCTATGATGGTAAACCATGGTCAACCATGTTTCTTTTAGGGTTTATAATATTTATCTTGGGGTTTTTATACCTTAGGTTTATAATATTTATCGCTTGAGTTTATAATCTCTTGGGTTTTTAGTATTAATCCCTTTGGTTTGTAATATCAATCTCTTGGGTTTATTAATCTAAGGCTTCATATTCCCAGGATATAATATTATTCATAGGGTTTATAATATTAATCTTTGGTTTTAATATAAATCCATTGGGTTTATAATCATGGTCAACCATGGTCCAACATCACATTCCGATAAACATTTTCTCAATATGGAAATCAACCAATGTCGCATTGTGACAAGGATTGTCTCAATATAAAAATCAACCATGTTCCAACGTCATATTGTGATAAAGGTTGTCTCAACCATGGTCACATTGTGACAAAGACTACATCTTGGTTCAACGTCACATTATCACAACCATGGTCATCCATGGTCCAACATCGCATTGTGACAAAGATTGTCTCAATATGGAGATCAACCATGGTCAACGATGGTGAACCATTTTCTAATGTCACATTGTGATAAATGTTGTCTCAATATGAAAATCAATCATGGTCAATCATATTCCAATGTCGCATTGTGACAAATATTATCATAGGGTTTATCATATTTATCTTAGGGTTTATATTCCTTGGGTTTATAATATTTATCCCTTGGGTTTAATATTATTCCCTTCAGTTTATAATTCTTTGGGTTTATTATTCCCTTGAGTTTATAATATCAATCCCTTTGGTTTAATAATATTCACTTGGGTTTATATTATCAATCTAATGGGTTTTTAATCCCTTGGGGTTTTAGTATTAATCTCTTTGGTTTGTTATTCCCTTGGGTTTATAATATCAATCCCTTTATAGTTTATATACCTTGCATTTATAATATTAATTCCTTGGGTTAATAATACTTTTGGGTTTTAGAATTAATCTGTTGGGTTTATTATTCCCTTTGGTTTATAATATCAATCCCTTGGGCTTATTTGGTTCATATTCCTAGGGTAAAATATTATTCATAAGGTTTATAATATTTTTTTTTCTATGTAAGACTAAATATATTAATGGAAACATAATTTACAATGAGGCCCCAGCCTCTGCGGGTCTAGAAAGACTAATAACCAGTTTAAACATCAAAACTAAAGTGAGACTGCCCCGGGAGGGGAAACCAGTCCAAAGATGAGAAAAAAACGAGCTGCCCGCACAGGGGTTATAGCTCCAAAACTTAGAATTAACTGTCATGGTGAGTTTCCAAATTGTCCAATTATTTTGAAATAAACAATAGTAAAAAACAAACATAAAAAACCGAGCTAGGCAAGTGATCTGTCTGCTTGAGAGTGTTAGGCATCTTATGACAGTGGCTTCTCATCCACTATCAGACACCTACACTCACCTGAAATAGTATCCTATGCCTGCTTGCCATCCGTATTATCGTGTGTCTCTCTAGCTTCATCTTGAACTCTTTTGGCTTTGTTGGTGGCCTTGCCGCCCGAAGCCTTTGTCTGCTAGTTGTCGAATGATCCTGGGCCTCCTGCTGATTGTTGGTGCTCGACACCTTTTGTGCAGTGTCATGGGGCGGATGAACCAGGTTCTTCCTGGGCTATGTTCTGGGTCGCTGTGCGTGCTGGCTCCCTCCCTGAATTCCACTGAAATAGTGGCTATAATGATAGGTCTGTCCATGGAGCAAAGGAAGTGAAATTGATCGGATTGGGTGGCAACACTTAGATTGGGTGTCTGGGTGGCCTCATCAACCTGACGAGCCGCACAGGGATGAGCTTGTCCCCTTCCACTTCGGGTAACCGGATGACTACGATGGAAACGGGGTGTGCACGGGGTGGAGGGCGAGAAGGATGAAGGGGAAGTTGATGCAGAGGGAGATGGCGGAGGGGAGCAAATGGCTCGTCCTCAGCTGTCGCCTCGCCTGCAGCGCATGCAGTGATGAAGTCGAGGCATATTGCTCTGAGTGGGGTGCTGCAATGAGGCGTGAGCCGAAACGGTCAATTTACAGACTGGGAGTGAGACAAGGGTAGTAGAGTTAACATTGTAAATGATAGGGGGATTCAATTCAGGGACAGAGGCAGGTGCCGAGACATCAAATTGCAAGGTGCAGAGAATAGAGTGGGAGAAGTGAATACCATTTCCCAAGTCGACACAGCTGAGAAGCCTGAAACGCTGCCCTGTTATGGTGCGAGAGCTTGGCTCTGTTGCAGCAGGGTGGCAAGAGCAGTTCAGAGGTGGAATGGAGGTCTGCCAATGGCTCGAAGCCATGATTTTAAGATTACAGGGAAGGTTTCAACCCGTGCATCTGATTAATGGTGTCGGCCGCATGACAAAGTCCTGCCTTAAATTCCCACAAGTGAGAGCACGGAACACCATGTGGCTTAGCCACCTGCCAGACCGGCGTCGCATCCGCAATAAATCAAACTTCAACCACCCGCATCCCGAGATAGGGTTTATAATATTATACCTAGGGGTTAATATAAGTTCCTTCGGTTTATGATCATGGTCATCCATGGTCAATGATGGTCCAATGTCACAATGTGCCAAATATTGTCTCAATATGAAAATCAACCAAGGTCCAACCTCACATTGTGACAAACATTGTCTCAATATGAAAATCAATGTGGTAAATCATAGTCAACCATGTTTATTTTAGGGTTTATAATATTTATCTTAGGGATTCTATACCTTGGGTTTATAATATTTATCCATTGGGTTTAATATTATTCCCTTGCAATGAGCCACTGTAGATATTGGAGACAAAGAGAGGATGGTTTGACATTTACAACGATATCAAGAGTGAAATCAATAGATGGTTTTTGGATTTCACCACTTTTTTCTTTAACGTTATGCAAAAATGCAAGACAATGCGAGAAGGGATTGGTTGGAAAGTGTGAATGGTCGTGATCATTATCCTATTGATTTGAATTGGTGAAACTTTTGTCATCGGTCTCAGTGTTTTTTGGAAGAGGCTAGTATTTAATAACTGTATTCTGGTGGAGTGCTTAAAGTTGAATTTCGTATCCACCACATTTAAATTGTTGTTTGATTTTTATTAAATGTTTCTTTCATAATCACTTCATTATTATTTGTTAAATGATTATTAATATAATTTATTAAATGATTATTTTATTGTTGTTTTATCCTTTATTATTTATTATTTATTATTATTTAATTATAATATAATAAATATTAATATAAATATTATTATTATGGTTCTATATTATATATTATATTATTGATAATAACATTAGTTATTAATATTATTGATCATTAATATGTGTTCTTGATTGGGTTTATCGACGTTTATCAACCACATTTATTAATCGGTTTGTGCTAGTTAAATAATGTTAAATATTGAAAACAATATAATACATAATATGACAATTATCAATTAATATTTTAATTTAATAATGTTAAATGTAATCTAATGATATAAATTGGATAGGTCATTAAATATTTTAGGAATATAGATTAAGTTGAAGATGAAATTTAGTTGATTAATAATAAAATTAAAAATAATTTTATCATAATAAAATAAATATCATCTATTTATATTAAGGAATGGAAAAATAGCTATCATAAAATGAGAAATTAGTATAAAAAGGAATTATGGTTAAATTTTATATTAGGGTTTATGGAAATGGAGGTTTTTTATTGTGGAATTTTGTAGAAACTGAAGGTCCATCACAAGTTGTAGGTTGTTGTGGGGGTATGGATATTTTCCAAGTAGTTTAGGCACTTTATAATCCAAACTCACACTTCTCGAGATAAAGCATAAAATCTCAAGTGTGAGACTCTATGTATTCATAGTGGTGAGTATTATCTCATATTACGGGAGTGATAGCACCCCTCTCCTAAAAATACAGGGTCTCGAAGTTGAGCCTTTGGACTTCATCTCAAAAAATGTGATATTTTGTTATAACAAGGCACTTACTGTTGGAATTCAGGAAGGTTTTGTTGATTCTTTTGGAAAACTCTCATGTCTTCCCTTGCCTATTATCAATAACACTTAAGGGTTCATTGGGCACTAATGTTGGGAATTTAGAGAAGTTTCATGGAATTATTATTAAGTGTTGGACCCATTTATCAATGTGAGATTTGTAGTATTTTAAAATGAGCAATAGTCCATTTTTAGTAGTATTATTTGATACACTTGGATTTTCTAAAAAGTGCGCAAGGGTTACAACCCTAGTTTGGCAATGGCACGCAATTACAAAATTGAAGGGGACTATTCTTTTCTTAGAGACGATATCAAGGGAAGATTCATCCAACAACAATTTAGGATATTCCCATCATTTTTTAACTTTTGTCAAAGGACTAGATGTTTGGTCAATTTCTATGTGGGTAAACAAATATAATTTGTTAATGTTCCTTAAAGATGGTTTGGAATAGATTTTGTGGATTATTTCCTTTCACTATTTCCTTCTCTAGTAGGGCAAATAATGGCAATATTGATCCCAGTTTTTAGATTACAAAATCTATAACAATACTGCAATATTTTCTAGTGTTGTTTGTGTCAAGAGGAGCTATCAAATTTGAAGCATTGTCTTCTTCCAAGCCTAAGTATTACAAAGACAAAGTTCATTTGAAGGCTACATTTTCATCAAGTCAACGTTTAGTTTTACCTAGTTCATATATTTTTGAGAAGACACATGAATTGTAGTATAATTAGAGGTAAAATATTTAGAGGTAAACAAACTTTTCATGTCCCTTAAATTTAAAGCAACTATGTATATATTTAATGGATTTTGGTCTTAATGAATTGATTTGCACAAGTGGATTCATTCCATTTGGACCAAGCATTGTGAAATTTCCTTGTGCTCCAAAGCATATTTTGTTGTTCAATTTAATAATTTTATTGATTATAAAAAAATCTTTGATATGTTCTCTAGTTTTGGGGCAAGATGATGATGTTTATTACCCTTTGGTTTATATGTTTTGATCCTTCTTCAATGGTTGTACCCAAAATTTTGGTTTGGGTCAAAACCTCAAATTGGTCTCTTCTATTTAAGAATCCTTTAGCATTTAATGACATCAAAATTATGATATGGAGCACTTTTTTTTTCCCAAGAAACAAATGCAATTTTGATTAGTAAATAAGAAAATTACATATTGTATCATCATGTTGGCTTGAGGGGGGGCCTAACCCAGGTTCAACGTTAATTAGCCAAACGAATCCCTACACTACTAGCCCTTTTGGCATAAGCCCGCAGAGTGCGAACTAAAGTCTCACCCGAAGCAGTATGGGGGGATGATGGAACCAAGTTTTCACTCCTTGAGATGGTTGTGATGTCATTTGATTCCCTTTACCCCTGCCTTTGTGCAGGTTTCTTCGCTCTAGGGCTTGCAAGACAAACCCTCTATTCTAGCCTTTAATACCTTCATGAAAGGACATAATCGACCTTCGCACAACCCTAACTTGCTGCTCAGATACTTTTGCACTGCTATGACAGTGTGTTGTTTAGATTCCCAAATTACTCTAAGTGACTTGCTTATCTTATCAAATAATTATAGTTAACACCATGTAAAAAAATAATCGTAATTGCGTTCAATTATTCAACGTTATTGCATTCATTTGCACATCACATAAGCATAATAAAGAAAATTCAAACATAACATATCAAGATGCAATAACATAACAAAGACACAGGAATTGTCAAATATTTATGTTTATTAATATCTTCCAAATGTTTACAGACTCTGTTCACCCTGCACACACTACTGTAGGGGTCCACACACTCAGCTGCGAAATTCTACCCTAGGCCTCTACGCACTCAAATGCAGAGCCTCTACCTACGCTACAATCCAAGACTTAGACTTCCTACTTCAGAGCTACGACTCTCTTACATCATCCATTCTTCCATCTCTTCTTAAAACTACTTGGAGCTTAGCTCTTTTTATACAATCCCATGGTCCATGGACCATGGGTAGATCTCTTACAGCCGAATTTACTTTACAAAACTAAGGGTAGACTACCCTTTATAACACATAACAGCTTCATGCTCCGTAACCACAAAATGCGGAGTTTTTACATTCTTATTACAAAATTTGACTCAAACATGGGCTTTTAGCCCCAAAACTGCCCTTGGGTGATCCCACTCCCAACAGGCCCCCAACATAAACATCATGACTAGCCCTTGAGTCACTCAGTAAGCACGGAGATCTTTACGTAAAGCCCATCCAACTCGACCTGTATGACCACTACCTCGGCTGTGCACTAAGCTGTCACTTGCTTCGCATCTTCCACTATCTTCTCAGTCACTTCTCCTACGCTGTCAGCTTGAATTTTTTGTTGCGTCATTTGTAGAGTCGCAAGCTTGCCTTCAATATTTTCTGTGATTTCGTAAGCTTCCTCCAGCCAGGGCTTTAGTCACGCCTTCAACACTTCTTCCTTGTGCACCGCTGCATCCACCCGCTCCTTTAGTTACTTGGCCTCCTGCAACTTGTCTAGCCTCTGTGTCAGCACAACGGTTCACGTTGTACCCTTAACTTCATCATAGCACTGTTGTAGCTCACGTGCTTCCGTATCTAGCCTCTATACATTTGGGTCCTCCTGCAAGCTTGTCAAGACCTCAAATGATTGCTTGAACAATTGTGGGCAGTCTGCTACTACACTTTCCACTACCACAACTATTTTTATGACAATGACAGTCCATTCTTCCTTTATCTTTGGTGATGTTGAAGGCTGGGCCCTCAAATGTAGCTCTGTAATATGCAGGTTCAACTCTAGCTGAACCCATGCCATCTCAGTCTGAGTGTCACACACCCCTGTGGCCAATTTGCAAATGTAGACCTCAACTAGCTCCTCTTCTGGAATGGCCAACTCTGAGACCATTCTGCATGCCTCCTCAATGGCCTGCATGATCTTCTTGCTCTGGTTGGTCGCCTCAGTCTAAACGGCGATGGCATCATTTCTCTGAAGGGCCATCTATTCATTTTTTATCTGTTGTTTGTTGATCACCTGGAGGGTGCAGTGCTCTCGGGCCCTCAGCTCTACAATTACTCCATCCCGTAAGAGGTGGAGTGCTTCACGCGGAAGCACCAACAGGTTTAGCCCAACTCCCTTCAAGGCTCTGATAGTGGACTTGTCATCTTCATTTTCTGTGGTCAGTGCTCCATCCGGTAGCACTATCGCACTGGAAGCCTTTGTGCACAACATATCGACAGCCTCTGAAGTGCCAATGGCCAAGCTGGTAGACATCGTACAAGCCTCTGACGTGCAGGTATACAACTCCTATGACCCAGTTTGGATAACCCCTAGTATGATCTACTGCTGCTATTCAAATTGTTGATGGGACTTCTCATTGACATCTTTGACTGTGTCACCAATATCATGTGAGTCTCCCTTTAGGGTCCAACAAGGCCTTGGTTGGCTTTTATTTCTTTCTGGATCATCCCTTCTCCAGCTCTCTCTGGTGCTTAATGCGGGTGGATGTCTCCTGAGGTTTCGCATTGTGTTCCTCTGTTTCTTCCTCTTCTGTCTTAGGTGAAGGCTACCACACACCTTTGTTAGAGCCCCGCTCTATGCCACCTGCCTGGTTTCGTGCCTCCTTTCTTATCTGTTCTGCCAGGGCCTTCTCAATGGCGTCCTTTTTCCTCTTTTCGACCAACTGTTCCATTTTTAGCTTGGCCTCCTACTTCTTCTTCTACGCGGTGGACTTGCTTCCATCCACTGCTAAGTCCGTGGTAGTGTGCCACTCCGCTAGCCATTGATCGAGCAGTGCATCGATAGTGTCATATGTGGCCAAGTACGATAAGTCGTACCATTTCTACACAGGATCCTTCCACGCCCTGATTGATACTTGATGGAAATCATCTTTGAACTCGACATAGCTTTGCCGGTTAGCATACACCATGGGTGACAATAGTGGCTTGTGATTGATGGCCATCCTAATATTTATCTCCATCAAGATCCAGAATATCGTTTTGTCCTGAACTCGCTCCGCGCCCTTGGTCACCCAAAGCGAAGTGTACTTTGTTGCTTCAAGAAGGTCTGGCACAACTAAAGGGAACTAGCTATCCTCTAGTAGCTCCCAAGCTACCAGCACAATTGACAGCAAAAGCCATGCATAGTGGAATTTCTTGCTTTTCTCTCGTGATTCACGGCAGTTCGCCATGAGCTCTCCACGAAGGTAGTCCAACCAGTTAAACTAGACTCCTTCCACGCACTGTTGTGCGAGCACGACTACTCCATTTGGCCTCACTTTTGTTGTCTTTTCATGAACAGTGACTGTAATGGTTACTTTCTGGCCGATCTGCGCGATTTCTCCTTGGGTAGCACAAGTCCCTCTGCGTTGTTGCGAACCCATTGACACTTCCTTGCTTCGCACCATCTTCCAATCGAACATCTCCCCAACCTGAGCTGTGTAGTTTATAGTCCCGCACCTCCTTTTTGTTGCCTGGAGTGCTAAGACTGTGCTACCTTCATTTAGTCACATGGTCGGACTTCCGGTGTATGGCTTCACGCGACTACCATTCACCTTTCCTGGGAAGGCTTCTTCATTTAATTTGACCAACTATACAACTCCTCTATCAGTGATCTCCTTAATAACATAAGGCCCTAACTAGTGCATCCTTAACTTCCCTGGAAATTTATCAAACTTACTATCATATAACAAAACTAGATCATTTACCTTAAATGTGCGCAACTTGATGTGTCGATCATGCCATGCCTTTTCGTGCTGCTTTTGGACCTACTGGTGAAATCCAACCAAAAATATATCTTCTTTGATCTCATCTAGCTGTACAAGCCTCTCCTCCAAGGCTCTGTGATCCATCATACCTATGAGAGATGTTATGCGCAGGCTAGGCACAGCATATTCCATGGGCACCACTGCTTCAACACCATAGACAAGCCTAAAAGGGGTTTGTCCAGTCAACTTCTTGCTTGAAAATAGAAACAAGAAATGATAAAAATAGAATCCAAAAATTCCAAATTTAATTTTTCCTTGAGTTAAAATTGGAATTTAGTCTCACCAACTGCTTGAAAATAATTAATTAATTCGTCTTAAGTTAATTAGTTGGAGAAATTCAAGTTAGAAGTCTTTCTGAAGTCATGCAAGAGTTATCCCTTAAATTAAGGAGATAAGATTGAGTTATATTTTAGTTGTAATTAGTTAGCTCAATTTACTGAGTTAATTCCATTTAAATTAGTTCCAAACTGTTTGAGGAACTAATTGTGAGTTATCAGTCAGTTGATGCATGCATGCACTCAACTAGTGTACTCTAGATAACTGAAGATTCCCTCATCAGTAACTCATGCACATCTATTATGAGAAAGACCCAATTGAGCTAAATGTCAAGGAAAATGTACTATTAGTTTCATGTCTTTTCCTATAAAGGAAACTCATGCATGCAGAAGGAACAAGGTTCCTTGAGGATTGCACTGTTCTGACAGGGTGTAGGATCAATGTGAGTGATCAGTCTTCCACTTCGTAACAGTTGGATCACCCAGAGAAATTGCACAAGGAAATAGGAGGCTTGGAGGGTAGAGGAGAAGGCTTGTGATAAGCTTTGATTTCCTCTGAGCATCCAAGAGGATTGTACTGAGAGCTGGCTAGATATGAGAGCTAAGGCTTTGTGTAATCTTGATGTATTTCCACCTTGTATGATAATACAGATAGTGGGGTTTTTAGTTGAGGGTTTCCCTTGAGTATTTTATGTGTTTCATCTGTATTGATTCTTCTTCTTATGGTTATATGTGTTTATCTTTGATTCAACTTGATCTTTACGCTTCCACAAATTTGATATTAGAAGTAGATTATAGTATTTTGCTTTGGTATATTGCATTATCAAGTTAATCTATAATCATATTTTCTACATAGATCTCAGAGGAATATTTCTAGAGAATTTGCAGGAAATTATACATGGTATTAGAGCTAGCTGATCTATAGAGAAATTTCTACATGGTATCAGACCTAGCTGATCTTTAGAGAAATTTCTACATGGTATAGAAGCCTAGTTTATCAGAGATGTGAAAAGTATACGGAGAAGAGAATTCGAAGTTTGAATTTCGGGGTTGTAGGTGCAAATCGAATTCATATCATACTTCAAGGTTGGCCAATGGCATTCTATGGCTTGAGACTCAAGTATGCCTTGAAAGGAAACTTGAATTACATAGCATGGAAAGATCGCATGGAGGCTATATTAGAAGACAATGGCTTGAAGGATTTCATTGATCAAGAAATCTAAAAGCCAAGTTCAGCTAATGCACAAAAGTTGGTTGAGTGGAAGAAGTGTGTGGTGAGGGCGAGACGGATCATCCTTGAGGGAGTTCGAGACCATATTGTCTTGAGTCTCCATGGGAAGGATACTCCAAATTTAATGTGGAAGACATTGAAGGACCTCTACCAGAACAATAGCAACTAGAGGAAATTGGCGCTCAAGGATAAGATTTGAATAATCAAGATGGAGAATGGCGATACTATTTCCACATATCTGAACAAGCTCACCACCTGTAGATATGAGCTATGAAGCATGGGAATAACTATTGTCGATTGTGATATGGTGAGCCTCACTCTCCTTTGCCTTCCAAAGAGCTGGAATAGCTACCAGGACTCTGTGAATGGAAGGGAGAAACTACTAGATTGGGAACGACTGTGGTCGGATCTCATGCAAGAGGAGATCAGGAGGAGCACTTGAGATGGTTCTTCATCCAAGGATGATGATGAAGAAAATATTGCCTTAGCGAGTAAGGCAAGGAAAGGGAAGGGGAAGGCGTCTCATTCCGAATCGAATTCTTCTCATGGAGGGAAGAAGGGTGACAAGTCTAAAGTGAGATGCTTTAATTGTCATGAGATGGGTCATTATGTGACTAATTTCCCATTGAAGAAGTCCAAGAAGGGATCCTCAGATGAATTGGAAGGTGAGGCATTAGCCTCTTCGTTTGAAATGGACTTCACCCTCATCGCATGCATGGTATCATCAATGATGGTTTGTGGTTGGTATCTTGACAGTGGAGCCTCATTCCACATGACCAACGATTAAAGTTTATTTAGTACCTTGGAGGAGAAAGACCTCAAGATGCAAATAGAGAGGGGCGATGATGAAAGTTTTAGTGTTTCAGGAGTGGGCACGGTTGCTTTTCAGAGGGAGCATGGAGCTTATATCACCTTGACAGATGTGAAGTATGTGCCTGGATTGAAGAAGAACTTGGTATCGGTCGTGATGTTGGAGGATAAAGGCTATGATGTTGTCTTCAGTGAAGGAAAGGCGTTCCTTAGACACATCACCATGAGACAGGTGAAACAAATCAGTTCACAAGTTAAGAACATGTATGCTCTTGAGGTTCAAGATGCATGCAAAGCCTTGAGGAGCAAGAAATATGTTAGAGACTTGGTGGTTGAGAGGGAGAGTAAATTACCTCTCAACTTGCAGTCTTAGAAGAAGTCTCAGACCATTATAGAGGAGCTAAAATTGGAGATGCTCGGAGGAGACCAAATGGAGGCATCCATTCATGCAAAGACCTCTAGTAGGGGGAAATTTTGAGCCAAGTGGGTAGAGGGATCAAATGCATCCATACCCATAGATGTGAGGTGGGGCGATGTGAAGTGATAATCCCAAGAAGGTTGAAATTGGGCAGGGTCCATTCAGAGGTCTTATCTCATGGATCGTACCATGCTAGGGGAGCCCAAAGCACATAGTAGTGGGAGGAATCAGTAGGATTGATGCAATTAGAGATCAAAGTCATAGAGGCTAGAGCAGTCAGATACTGAAGATTGTAAAGAAGGATTGATAATAGTGCAGAAAATCCAAATTAGTAGAAGCGCAGAGTTTTCAGTTGACAAAGGAAATAGCAGTCAGAGAATTTGATGACAGATACATCATACTGATTGAGGTTGGATGTTTTTTTTGTTTCTAAAGTTGCTAGAGCAACAACACTAGAGAGAAGTGTTGCATGCAAAAAATTCCAAAGGTTCAAGATCGAGATCGAGTTGAATTCCTTTCTTGTTGAGAGGGAGTGTTGAAAATAGCAACAAGAAATAATAAAAATAAAATCCAGAAATTCCAATTTTAATTTGTCCTTGAATTAAAATTGTGAATTAAAATTCAAATTTAGTCTCACCAGCTGCTTGAAAATAATTAATTAACTAATCTTGAGTTAATTAGTTGGAGAAATTCAAGTTATAAGTCTTTATAAAGTCATGCAAGAGTTATCCGTTAAAATAAGGAGATTATCCCTTAATTAAGGAGATAAGATTGAGTTATATTTAATTTGTAATTAGGTAGCTCAGTTTACTGAGTTAAGTCCAATTAAATTAGTTCCAAACTGTTTGAGGAACTAAGTGTGAGTTATCAGTCAGTTGATGCATCCACGCACTCAACTGGTGTACTCCAGATAACTAAATATTCCCTCATCAGTAACTCATGCATGTCTATTATGAGAAAGACCCAGTTTAGCTAAATGTCAGGGACAGTGTACTATCAGTTGCATGTGTTTTCCTATAAAGGAAACTCTTTCATGCAAAAGGAACAAGGTTCCTTGAGGATTATGCAGTTCTGACAGGGTGTAGGATTAGTGTGAGTGATCAGTGTTCCACTTGGTAACAGGAGTATCACCAAGAGAAACTGCGCAAGGAAATAGGAGGCTTGGAGGGAAGAGAAGAAGGCTTATGAGAATCTTTGATTGCCTGTGAGCATCCAGGAGGGTTGTATTGAGAGTTGGCTAGCTGCGAGAGCTAAGGCTTTGTGTAATCTTGATGTATTTCCACCTTGTATGATAATACAAATAGTGGGGTTTTTAGCTGAGGCTTTCCCCTGATTATTTTTTGTGTTTCATGTGTATTGATTCTTCTTCTTATGGTTATATGTGTTTATATCTGATTCAACTTCATCTTTAAGCTTCCGCAAGTTTGATAGTAGAAGTAGATTATAGTATTTTACTTTGATATGTTGCATTATCGAGTTAATCTACAGTCAGATTTTCCACATAGATCTCAGAGGTAGACTTGTAGAGAATTTGAAGGAAATTATACACTCTATCAGTGATGTCCTTAATAACATAAGGCCCTAACCAGTGCATCCTGAACTTCCCTGGAAATTTATCAAACTTACTATCATATAAAAAAAACCAGATCATCTACCTTAAATCTGCGCAACTTGATGTTTCGATCATGCCATGCCTTTCCGCGCTGCTTTTGGACCTGTTGGTGAAATCCAACAAAAAATCTATCTTCTTCAAGCTCATCCAGCTATGCGAGCCTCTCCTCCAAGGCTCCGCGATCCATCATACTCGTGAGAAATTCTATGCACAGGCTAGGCACAATATATTCCATGGGAATCACTGCTTCAACACCATAGACAAGCCTAAAAGGGATTTTTTCAGTCAACTTCTTACATGTCATTCGATAAGACCATAATATTGCAGTTATGCGTAGGTCCCAATCACTTCGCTGAGCATTTCAAACCTTGGTCAACACATTTTTGAGCACTTTGGTGAATGCTTCCACTATCCTGTTATCCTGCGGGTGATAAGGCATGCTCTTCTGGTGATATACCTGAAATTCCTCCATTAACATGATTATCATGTCATTCAAGAAGTTTGTACTACGATCACTCATCAAGATCTTCGGACATCCAAATCGTGTTAGTACATTCTCAAATAGGAACTTCGTGGCAGTCGCGCCCGTGCAATCCTTCATTGGTTGCGCTTCTACCCAACGAGTCAAATACTTCATCGCAGTGATAATGTACTTTGCTCTTGTATTTCCTTGAGGTTGAATGGATCCTACAAAATCTATCACTCACTTATCGAAGGGTTGCAACGTCATTTATGGATTCAAGGGCATCTCATCCCTCCACAATGGCCTGCCAGTGCTTTAACATACATCACATGCCTTGCAATATGCTTTTGAGTCCTGATGAAGGATTGGCCACCACAACCTGACGCGTAGAATCTTCTGCATGGTTTCTCTTCCTGCATAATTTCTTCCCACGGCACCCCCATGAGCGTCTGCGAGGATGCTACATCTTTTGAACTCATGTACATACCGTTGCAATATCTCATCAGTCCCCATCTTGTATAGATGCCCAGCAATGACAGAGAAATCTGCCGCACGCACCACTAATTCCTTTTTCTATTGGACAGTGTATCGTTCTGGTGCAATACCTTTCATTAGGAGCGTATTATATCCTCAAAATGACCATCAACGATGTGCACTACAAATAGATGTGCATCAGGCAATCCTTCTTCCAAGTTAGTGGGTTCCTCCCTTGTTTCTATGTGTGATAGATGGTCTAGTCTCATGTTCAGTCATCCAAGCTTCACAACAACTTCAAAACCATACTCTTGGAACAATAAGAGCCACCTAAAGATTATCCTCCCCAACAGAGGCTTATTAACCAAGTATTTCAGTGTGGAATGATCTATATGTGGAGCTATAAAAAGGGTCTCTTTCACCTCTAGTTACCTCACGTTAATATGTCAATTCGGGAACATTTTGCTATTTCAAAGAGTGTCCCATTCTGAGGCTTAGAATTTTCCAGAGTAATGCTTGTAGTACAATTGTTTGAAACTACAAAAGTAAATGGATGCGTGTCTACAATTAACTACTTCAAAAGGCTAAATCACACATTCAGATATTAAGCAATGTATCAGTCAAGGGTTCGGTAGCAATAACCCGTCCCTTTAGAAACTAATGGAAAATAAATCAAAGAACAGATCAGGGGTCCGGGAGTCGGGCAGCAGATGCCAATGCTCACTACAGCCTGAGATCGTCCTTCACGCCAAAATAACAAATACCAAGAAATGGAATGGCAGATAAATCCAACAACAATGAAATGGAACAGCAACCTTAAAATGGAACAACAATTTGAAAATGGAACAACAATTCAGAAATGGAACAACAATTAGGAAATGGAACAACAATAAAGGAATAGAGCAGTAACTAAGTCTAACAAGTTGTGAATCTATTCAATCACGTGCATTAGTCATAACCAAACATCAATCCTTCATTCTTAAAGATGTACACACAAATGGAACATCACTGCCTACAGATACATGATGGAACAACACTGAAAACCATATAAACACAATGTGCTCAGTCTGATTCAGTTGTCACTCTAATTAGAAAGCGTATGATTGCATCTCAAGATGAAATAGTAATATTCAAGAATTCAATAATCATATAAAATCAGAGCTTCCAAGATAAATTTTGTAATGCTAAGGCACAATCGCATAACACAAAAACTTTGTAATGGAACAACAGTATCCTGTAGAAATTAACCGTATTATACCAACACCTAAAGGAATAGTAACATGATGCAGCATCAATACAACACTTTTGTTTGCAGGAACATTAATGGATTAAACATGACAGAGCATGTGACATAAACTTTATAAAACATGTCAGATTACCAGATCATGTTGATAAGCAAACCACACAGAAACCACGCGTAATGGTACAAGAGCAAGTGTCCTCCAAGGCCGGGCCCTTAGCCTCCAGGGGTACACCGCTTAAGGTTATTCCAGGCTCAAAGATAAAAGAGTAACCAAGTCTGTATTAATGCATGAAGTAAAATTACAGTAAAGCAAGTCTTAACAGGATGTAATGATCATAGTCTTGATCTTTTAAAAGAAATTACATAAGAGCATAACCCTGCTTTAGCTAACAATGTTGCCGCTTATATAAGGGTGACGACGGAGATATCTATATGCAGAAATAGATAAAACAGCAATCCCTTAGGATCAAGGATCTTGAGGGATTCGTAGAATCGTTAATCCTGAGTCACTTCTTCTCTTTTCTGCGCCGAGCTGGTATCTCCGCTTCCTTTTCTGGGTTGGTCCGTTTTGATCTGGTTTGAATGCGGTCTCCTGTCGAAGGGACAACAGTTAACCCATCTTTGTCTTTTCCTTTAGGACAGCCACTTTTCCTTTTTCCTCCCTCCTGTACATGGAAATGACAATTGTCAGCGTTCTATATTAATCTCACATGTTTCGTTATAATTCTTTATCATTTTCTAAGTTCATAATGCAAAAAGGCTTATAAGTCCTAATGAAAAGATACTGAAATAACCATCGAAACATACCTTCTTTGATACTCCACACATCCCCATGCTTACCCTTTTTCATGGCCTCATGAAAACATTGTAGTTGACATGCAAGGCAGTGAGTGAGTAAGCTAGAGTTGGAATCTCATGTGAGGGCCTACATCCGTGATGCAAAACTAGGTAATCAAAGAAATGGCCTGTCTAAACCTCAAGCATCTCATACAGGGTTTGGTATCCGGGTGCAAGATGCCAAATGATTGGACTCCGGACTTTCTTCTGGTGCCTTCTGAGTAGGAACGGGTTGTTCCTGCTCAGCATTTCCTGACATCTTCTCATCATGAACAGACATATTTTCTACTTCTGCCTCTTTTGCATGTGATTCCTCGGGTTCATCTTTCTCCTGGGGTTTCTCTCCGGCATGGAGGTCTGATGGACTCGAAGGTTGGCCATATTCACCCATATTGGCCAAAAATTTGGCCAATTCATCTTCCCCTAATGGGTCTTGTAATGGGCTTCCTTCCTGCTATTCCATTCCCTCCTCTTTTTCTTCTTCTTCTTCTTCTGCAGATTGCTCTGCCTCCTCTTCTTCTTCTTCTTCTGCATATTGTTCTGCCTCGTCTTCTTCTTCTTCTTTTTCTTCTGCTTCTGCAGACTACTTTGCTTCCTCATCCTGCAATTCTGTTCCCTTGTCTTCTCGTGGGGATTGCTCATATTCTATTTCCACCGGCTGGCTAGTGCCTTCATGGGGCATCTCCAGCCCCCCTTGTAGCCGTCCTAGCCAGACCGATTTCCTACATTTTTCTAGTTGCTCGGGTGTGCTGGTAACATGTTTCCGCTTTGCCGATTTCTTATGTTTTTCGGGTTGCTCGGGTGTGCTAGTGACCTGCTTTCGTTTTTTTGGATGTTGGGGTGTGCTAGTACTTGTTTCCGTTTTTCCGGACGTTCGGGTGTGGCCAACCCCCCATTTAAAATGGTAATTAGTTCTTCCCAGCTGCTCTGCTGCTGGGTGAGACTATGGTTGACTATCAACCAAATCAATCCGTGATGACTAACAACTAACTCTACGTGTTGTGCCTTTTTCATGCTTCGTGCAACATCATGAAGTAATGAATTCAACAATGCAGGTAAATTTACAGAGAATTTATGTTTTAGAACAGCTAGGAGTTTAAGATGTCGTCTTTTCTACCTTCACAGGTGATATAGCTTTGGATGGTCTTTGCTAATTCTACCCATGGCTCTCCTAGTGTTGCTCGAAGCACGCCCTTTCCTCGAATTGTCAGGCTTTGTCCCTCGTCCTGGAAGATCTCTATTCTCTTCTGCAGTCTTTCCTTCTTTAATGTCCATACTGGTTCAGTGGCTGGCAGTCCCGAGACTTCTGCGATTATTTCATCGGCAACTGCTATGCGTTTTCCTCTTACTATGGAGTAGTCCTCTTGAAAGTTCTGCAAGAATTCAATCGCTACTATTTCATTAGACTCCTTCAAGCAGTTAAGATAGGTCAGCCATCCTGCTCTTGCCAGGATTTCTCGGGCAGTAGCCGAAACAGTTAACACTTGCGGTTCTCTGCGAATTGATCTTCCTCCCATAGTTTCGCTGTGAATTCTCATAGGAATGGCAACTGTTTGTTGAAACGCAGAGAAGCTGATGGATGTAAAACTCGTTCAAACTCTAATGCTGCAGCGTATACAGTGGAAATGGCTTTGAACAGCAAATCATGCAGAAAAAACAAAAAAATAAGAAGACATAATACCGTTGAGTCGTGCTATACCCCAGTACACAATCTCACAAATAGCGAGCTGACACGTAGTCTGGGGAATGATGAGGTTAACCTTTCCCCCCCCCCCCCCCCCCACAATGTGAATAGGTTGTCCCAGCCGTCAAATAAAGGAGCGACTCCCATTCTGTAACAAAGTATTTAAGGAACAGCGTATGGCAATATGCCATGTTTACAAAAACAGCCTATTACTGAAATCGAGGTATAAAGTTGCATCGCTTTAATACGTAAGAGACTGCGGTGATTTGATGCAAGGTCGGGGATAAGACATTTTCCGTAAATAGAGAGTCTCATGCAGTCATTGTCACTGATTCTGTAATGATTGGTGATAATATATAGTCATGCGTTATATGGTTGGGGTAATAACATATAATTGATTACCACGGCATAAGAAACAAAAGGATGCAACTAACTTACCTATTGGTGTAAATAATGCGACTTCAATACCATTAACAATGCTCTGCTGCCGACAGGTGTCCATAACCTTGGAAGAGTTGTTTATTTCAGCCATGGAACCATAGTCCTTTGTGTATGCTAGGTAACGTTGTGTAATGTAAAAATGTAGGCCATTATTCTGGCTTGGTGACCAGTTAGCCATAATGCCATTCACAAGGAAGGAGCGAATAGTCGGCAGGCCGGCTCGTGATGAGACCTCATGTTCCAAGGGTTGTTTGTTTGATATACCTTTTGGACCATTTCCCTGGTGTGGTGGCCATAGTGGGAATGCCACTTCGCTTCCATCCTGATGATCATGGTAGGCCAGCTCTTAATGAGACTTCCTATCCTGCAATTTGACAATTTAGAAACCATGTTTGCTCCTTTTTTTTTTTCATGAAGTGCCTTCCCTATTTATACACAAAGGGTGGTTCAACACGCCTTAAGAGTAGGAATGGTGGAAGAAGTCTTAATATCCCAATAGGAAGGTATAAATCCTTTGCTCTTATTGCTGAATGATAATCAAAGAGGATTAAAAAGGGACCATCATGATACATATAACTAATCAGAACAGAATTAGTAGAACAATGATAGCAAAAGATGATGAATAAGCATGTCTTTCCTTTTGCCTTCTCACCAATTCAGGGCAGTTTCTTATAAAGATAATGATTTATGATTGACTGATTTCCTTATGTTGTGTTTTTGTTCCCATTACATAAGTGCATAGCCGTATTCAAAAAGACTTGAAAGAACATGAGTAATAAGCATCCTCAATTTAGAATAGCAAAAGGAATAAGTTGTTTCACAAGGAGAGCAAAAGCATACAAGTGGTGTTCCTTTTGAGGAAAGGAAGAACAATAGTTCACAAATGTTGTTCCTTTGGAAAAGGAACAGCAAAAACATACAAATGTCGTTCCTTTGGAAAAGGAACAACAGAATCAAAAATGTTGTTCCTTTGGAAAAGTAACAGTAGAAATAAAAAATGTTGTTCCTTTGGAAAAGGAACAGCAGAAAGCAAAAGTGTTGTTCCTTTGGAGAAGAAACAACAAAAATAAAAAATGTTGTTCTTTTGGAAAAGGAACAGCAGAAAGCAAAAGTGTTGTTCCTTTGGAAAAGGAACAGCAAAAACACACAATTGTTGTTCCTTTGGAAAAGGAATAGCAAAAATCAAAAGTGTTGTTTCTTTGAAAAAGGAACAGAAGAAATCCAAAATTGTTGTTCCTTTTGGAAAATGAAGAGCAGAAAACCAAAATTGTTGTTCCTTTGGAAAAGGAACAGTAAAAACACACAAATGTTGTTCCTTTAGAAAAGGAATGACAAAAACACACAAATGTTGTTCCTTTGGAAAAGGAACAGCAAGAACACACAAATGTTGTTCCTTTGGAAAAAGGAACAACAAAAACACACAAACGTTGTTCCTTTGGAAAAAGAAACAGCAAAAACACACAACTGTTGTTCCTTTGGAAAAAGGAACGGCAAAAACACACAAATGATGTTCCTTTGGAAAAAGGAACAACAAAAACACCTAATGTTGTTCCTTTTGGAAAAGGAACAGTAGAAGCAACAAAACTTTGTTTCAAAGATATGTACAAAAGTAACTCAAGAAATTATGTACAGACTGTAAAGATAAGTAAATTCCTTAGTGAATTACAGGTGAGGAAGACTTCTCTTCCTCCCCCAAAATCTCCATATCTGAATCTTGGTGTAGCTGTTGGCAAAAGGACTCCCAAGTAAGTGGTTTGTGATAGAGACGGACTCGATGGCCATTTTCCTTAAAGGCATATCCAGAACCATCAATAGTGATTAGAGTAAGGGTATCATTGTCATGTACCTTCTTGATTTCATATGGTCCCAACCAACGAGTCTGGAGTTTCCCGGGGAAGTCCTGAAACCTGGAGTCGTACAAAAGAGCCTAGTCTCCTTCGTGGAAGACTTTATTTTTAATGAGAGAATCATGCCATATAGCTCTCTGCTGCTGTATCAGAGTAGTGTTTTGAAGTGCATAGAGCCTAATTTCATCCAGCTCATTGATCGGTTGTAATCGATTAGTTTGTGCCTCAGTTAGGTCTAAGCTAACTTCCTGTGCTGTTCGTAATGTTTGGATTTCGAATTCTATGGGGAAAATGGGTTGTTTTCCAAACACTAGCTGATAAGGTGAGAAACCAGTGGTACTCCTCCATGTTGTTCTATAAGCCCACAGTGCTTCAGGTAGTCTGGCAGCCCAATCACATATATGTGATGCAACCGTTTTTGTTAGGATCGTTTCTATTATTTTATTGTTGCTTTCTACTTGCCCATTTTCTTGTGGGTGGTATGCAGTAGTAATTTTATGTTGGACATGATAGTTGTTGAGTGTTGCAGCTATTATGTTTTCAACAAACTGTGGTCCACCATCTATAATTATCTCTCTTGGAAGGCCATAACATACAAATAGATGGAACAGGAACTATATAACAGAGTCTTCTGTGGCTCTTGGCAATGCCTCTGCTTCAACCCACTTGGTGACATATTCTATTGCCACCAAAATGTATGTTTTCTGGTTTGATGATGGGTTGATTGGTCCAACGAAATCAAGATCCTGTCGCTCAAATGGTTCGATGACTAGTTGTGGTTTCAGAGGCATCTCATCCGACTGACTAGGGCATCCCGCTCTCTGGCAACTGTCACAGGCTTGGAAAAATTTCTTTGCATCTTTGAAAATTGTGGGCCAATAATACCTCGTTTGTAACACTTTATGTCCAGTCCTGCGATCAACGAAATTTCCACCACATAGTTGGTCATGGCAGGCTTTCAAAATGTCACAAATTGCGTCCTCTCGAACGCATCTCCTGATATGCATGTTCGTCCCTGTGTGAAACAAATAGCCCCCAATCCAAGAAAATCTAGTACTTCGCTGGACAATCTATTTTCACTCATTAGGGGTTAGATGCTTTGGTAACTTACCTACTTCTAGGTAATTGGAAACGTCAACATACCAGGATGTTTGAACATCGACAACAAATAGATGCTCAGCCGGAAATTGATCTTCAACTGCTGCTGCATCAACTGGCTTTGGCATTCTTGAGAGGAAATCAGCTACCGGGTTTTCTTTTCCAAGTCGAT
Source organism: Pinus taeda (assembly GCA_000404065.3). NCBI lineage: Eukaryota > Viridiplantae > Streptophyta > Pinopsida > Pinales > Pinaceae > Pinus > Pinus taeda. Next base: position 10,133 of record APFE031210926.1, on the reverse strand, counting down.
CCTTGATTGTAATATAAAATCCCTGCAATAAAATCAGCCATCTAGTTATTCTACCATTTGTGATAGGCTTGTTTGCTAATTATTTTATAGCAGAATGATCTGTGTACAAGATAACAGGATATCCAGTAATGTAATGTCTAAATTTATTGACAGCATGTATAACGGCTAGAAATTCTTTTTCAGTGACAGCATAGTTTAATTCAGTAGGGGATAGATTTTTTCTAATGTAATAAATTGCATATGGTTTTCTATCCTCTTCAAGTCCAACGACCGCTCCAATGGCTGTGTGTGAGGCATTAGATGATATCTGGAATGGCAAACCCCAATTTGGTCCTCGAAGGACTGGGACTGTGGATATGAGCTTCTTCAGATCCTTGAAAGCACATTCATATTTCTCTGTCTCAAAGAAAATCAACATTACTAGTTAGTGAATACAAGGGTGCAGCAATACGTGAATAATGTTCTATAAACCTTCTGTAATAACCAGAAAATCCAAGAAAGCTACGTACCTCTGTTTAAGTAGTAGGAGTAGGAATAAGTAGAAGTATTTGGATTTTGGCTGGATCTACCTGAATGCCAGCTGCTGAAATATAGTGTCCTAAAATAAGTCCTTCCGTCATCATCATATAACATTTTTCATGGCTCAAACAAAGCTTGGTAGCAATGCAACGTTGTAGGACTTTTTCTAGTGTATCCAGTGCTGGGTCAAACTCATCTCCGTATGGAGTAAAGTCGTCCATATATACTTCCAGTCCTTCATTTATTAGGTCATCAAAAATGCTAAGGATAGCCCTTCGGAATGTGGCAGGGGCATTGCATAAGCCAAAAGCTAAAACTCGGTAGGAAAATGTTCCCCAAGGACAAGTAAAAGTAGTTTTGTCTTGATCTTCAGGGGAAATCTGTATTTGGTTGTACCCACTAAAGCCATCAAGGAAAGAAAAGAATTTCTTTCCTGCCAATGTGTCTAATACTTGGGCGACAAATGGGAGAGGGAAGTGATATTTTTGTGTTGCTTTATTTAGCTCCCTGTAGTCCACGCAAATTCTCCATTTCCCATTCTTTTTTGGTACCACCACAAGCGGGGAGACCCATTTACTATCAGAGTTAGGGTAGATAAAGTTAACATCTAAAAGTTTTTGAAGCTCAGCTTTTACCACCTCTTTTAGATGAGGATTTAGTCTTCTCTGAGGCTGTCTAACAGATCTTGCATCTTTTTCTATGTAAATTTGGTGTGTACATAATTGGGGGTCAATTCCTTTCATATCAAGGTAGTCCCATGCAAATGCTTATTTATATTTCCTTAACATATGGATGAGCTTTGTTTCTTGTTCAGATGTGAGGTTGGCATTAATGTTTAAGGTTTTTTCAGGTTCAATTTCCACAATTTTACTATTTGCAACAGAAGTGACAGGAATTGTATGATCATGTGTATCTTTCATAGGGTCTTCTTCTAATTCATTATCAAATGCTACTTTTATCATATGAAATTGGGTACGAGATGTGAGTTCAGTCTGACTAATGAAATTATTGATGGCATCATCTTCTGTTTGGTCTTTGAACTCAAGTGATTCTTGTATAGTTAATGGAGATCTAATGTTATCAGTAAGATATGATACAGGGTGCCTAGTAGTTTTGACTATTGTGACACTTGGCTGTGCTGGGGGATATAGCACTAAATTCTTGATATCTGTCCCCCTGGTTATGATCATATTCCCATGCCGACAGCCAATATAGGCATCGGCAGTGGTGAGCCAAGGTCTTCCTAAGATCAATGGATGTCCATCAAGTCGAGTTTTAGGATTTATTATCAGAAAATCGGTTGGATATTCACAGGAGTCAACCGAGACCATAACATCATGTAGTATGCCCTCTGGCCTAACCACAGATCGGTCAGCCAATTCTAAGAAAGTGGAGGTGGGTTCTACAGATGTAATTCCTAGCTTTTGGCAAGTAGCAGTTGATAAGATATTGATTGCAGCTCCAAGATCAACTAAGGCATTGGGCGGGGTTTGACCATAAATTTGGACAGTTACTATTGGGTTTCTTGGGTCTTCGTATTTAATGGGTGTTTCTTTTCATGATAATAAGTCAAATAAAGTGCCAACTACTTGAACTCTTGGATTATTTGTTATATTCCTCCTTGGTATTTTTATACACAATTCTTTGATATTTTTTGCGTGTATCGGGATGTCTTGAATGGCTTGGAGGAATGGAATTTTTATGTACAAATTTTGTAATTCTCTCAGAATGTCAAAATCAGGTTTTTGTATAGGTCGAGGTATGACTAATCATTCTGGGAACGGGAAAGAGGATGTGGTTGCTTGATTATGAGTTTATTGTTTATTCACATCCTCTTCGTGTGACAGATGTTCTCTAGGTAACTGATATTCAATCTGAACTGTTTTATTTCCCTCATTTTGAATAATACGCCCAGATCTTAACTGAATATCATTACATTTCCTCAGATCGGGTCCTACTTTTGGTGTTTCTAGGATTTGGAGAGATTGGACCAGTCTGTTATTTGGGTTGGGGTTGGATTGGGCTGGGAGTTACGGTCTCAGATTAGACTGGGGATTTTGTTGTAAAGTTGGCAGTGTAGGTTGAGGGAGAGGGATATTTCCTACTGGTTGATGCATTGGTCTCTGCCAGTTTGTCTGCCAAGCTGAGCTTTGTGAAGTAGGGGGAGTCCATTGTGGTGGGTATGGGTTGTTTTGCCAATATGGTGGGGGATAAGGATGATTTGGCCAACTAGATTGGCTAGTCTGATTCAGCCACGGGTTTGCAGAAGGAAATGACTATGGTGACCAGTTTGGAAATGGAGGCTCAAATTGACTTTTCCACGTATTATACTGTTGAGCATTATACTGTTGTTGAAGCCCCGAAAATCGGGTCGACGACAAGGGGGATACCCACCTGGTCTGGACCTTGGTTGGCAGCTCCTTATCCGTTTGGTATAGCGGGTCCGACTGGGGATGATGGGACCAGTTTCCCGACCTTGGGTGTGTGTGTGTGTGTGTAGAGTTTGAACTATGCTGATCTAAGAGGAATTTAAAGCTAATCTAATTCAGATTCTTTAAACTAACTCTATGCTATTGTAACCTAGTGAGAAACAACACATCTAATCTACACTAACCCGGGGTGTATATCTTCTATTATGCGATCTAAAAAGATTTCGAACAATAACTGGTAATAAATATCATTCAGCTATCATAAGAATAGAAATCATTAAAGATAATTGCATAAGAAGTTAGGCAAAACAGTTGTGAACAACATATCGCATAATAAGTTATTCATATGTCAGATACAAACATTATGACTCCACCGTACAAAAGTGCCAAATGATAACCCATACATTCATATAATGACATATAAACAACTGAAACTATAAATCACTTAAAGAACATAAGCATGAATAGTCAAGAGATAAAAGTACCATTTATGACTGATTCCACTCATAAGCTTCAAGCAAAAATGATTTATCTCTCCTTGCTCTAACATCTAATAATAGTACAGAAGTGAAACATCAGTAGCAGATATCAAATGCAAACATTAATAAACCTTGATCCATCCATTCATCAAAACCACCTCCGAGGGTGCAAAAGTGCATGTTCTGAGGACGAGTTTTTGACAAATCTCCAGACCCTTCTCTAAATGCCTGAGAAGGGTTTAAATACTGCTAGCTAATTAACTCGATTACATAAATTAAGGATCCGGTTTTCAAATGACCATCCCTCTGATAAATAAAATTATTTCTAAAATTAAATCTGACTTTGAACTATTTCTGTAGTTTCTCCTTAGTGTTGTAAGTGTGCAGCATTCGTCTGAGAAGAGTTGGTTGGTTGCCTTCCCCTTTTGTGTGTGCTATAAAAATAGAAGAAACAAGAGTTGGCACAACTTTCTGGTAAACTATAAGATATTTTAGAGAATCTCCCGCTAACTTGATGTATACTTGGTAATAACTCAAATTTCCCTCAGACTGGTTCTGCTTTTGCTATTTTGTTTTCTGTCTTTGCGGATGACTTGATGAGTTATAAGACTTTACTTTCTGAGAAATTTTCTGAATTGAAAACTGCCTCCGTTCTTCGTGGCGAGCTTTTCTGGTGTGTAAGTTTCAGGTCTTTCAGTAATCATGCTGCTTTTGTGCGCGTTTGGTTCTGAGCTTCAGATGACCTATCAGTCATTAGCATCTATTGAGTGATACTCTGGAATCTGTAGTGCTATCGTATGTGGCACCCGTTTCTGAAGAGATCTCTTCTGTGTTCTCCGAGCATTGGCGCTTTCCCCTTTTCCTTAGATTTTTCCTGCAAAATTGCTCCATGTTATTTCCTGTTTTATAGTTTGCGTAAAGGAAAAGAGTAAATGGAAATAAAGATTGACATGAAAGCTTCAGATCTTGCGTGAGTATAATCATGACATTCAAAGTGAACTGACTCTTCGAAAAATGAAAAGCAGCCATTCGTACAAACATTAATTTCCTTTTTACAGGCGCGCGCTTAATTATGATTAATGGGCAACTTTCTTTGAATACAGTGCCAAGGAAAATTCACGCTCATCGCAGATCGCAGATCGGAGATTGTGGATCGCAGATCGCAGATTTGTGTTATTGTGTGTCGCTTTGTGCGATGTTGCAATATGCGATGTCGCACATCGACCGTCGGAGATTTCTTAAGTTGTTTATTTAAGGGCACTTATGGTGAATGCGATGCGATGAATTTCGCATCGTTCCTTCGTAGTTTGTTATGCCCATAAAAGAAAACGTTTTCTTTGCTTTGCTGTGATAAAATTCTAAGGAAAAATAAAAATGTTCATGGAGATGTTTGTTTGAATTTTTTATTAAGGGTCCCCTATTTGCTTGGTGTTATTGCTAATATCAAACAAAAGAGGGGGGTTGTTGGTGACCACAACAATGGCGATTCACTGGGAAGAACCAGTTATCTCTGATTTTCTATTGAATTTCAACTTCCGAAACAGAAAAAATTTCATCAGTATAAACTTTGTTATGCACAGATAGAGTACATTATGTCTTATCCTATCAATGATACTTTGTTTCAACCTTTCGCTATTCCAATCATTCGCTTCCTAAGGTTTAGTCCTTGTATTTACACCAGCCATTACTTGGTCCTTTTTTAAAGATAAAATGAGATCATCTCTGCTATGCTGGCCCTTTTTAAAATATGCTCATTTACCGTAGGTAGAGCCTCTGCTGCCAACAGGCGTCCATAGCCTCGACAAGGTTACCTGTTACCCAGCAACGATCCTTTATCCTGCTTAAAGCTATCTACAACATTTTCAAAGAAAAACCCATTTGATAATTTTTTCCTTTTTTATTCTCTAAAGAACAATGTCTTGGTTTGGTGGCAAAATTATGACACATTCATTCACTTGATTTACACTTTTGCTGAACAGGCTGGCTCGTGATGAGACCCCTTGTCTTCTGATTGCAATAATTTTAAGTCGTTGCCCTGTTTTGGTGGACAGTGTTGGCAAAGTCAGCAAGTTATAATATCTGTGATCATGATAAGCCGGCTCGTGATGAGAACTCTTATTCTTTGAGATAAGTGTTTTCTCGGATTACTTCTCTGAATGCTCCGATTTCCTTTAGCAGGGAGGAACCCATTGTTTTTCCTTAAAAAAGTTTTGTACAATAATAATAGAGTTTGGAAAATAGCAGCTTTACAAAGAATACTCATTTCATTATTGATACCTTTCATTGTGCTGATATAAAACAAGTTTTTGCCAAAGGTTTCTTTCATAAAATTTTTGAAGTCAGAACTAGTATCATATCTAGGGTAAAGTTGGACTCTATCCGTCAATAATAAAGATCATATTTTTCGAAATTTTTTTACTGTTTTTACAAGTGAAAAATCAAAATCTAACAGAGGATTTGGTGTCCATTTAAAGTGAATTCCTGTAGTAACCATCTACAATCTAGTTTTATTTCTAAGAAAGAAGAAAACAAAAAGCTATCCTACAAAAATTTAGAAGAGTTATCTTCTATGGAAAGTATATTTTCAGGATTTGTCCATTAACAGGCAAAGAATCCTTTCTACTTGCTAAATCCTGCAACACAAACGTTGATGGGCCTATGACTTCTACAATCTGAAAAGGACCAAGCCACATTTTCTGGAATTTTGTATGTTTGCCTTTCTCTTTGTGAGCCTTATCCCATTTCAAAACTAGATCTCCCATCTGAAAGTTTTTTCTGGTCATTATGCTTGAATCAAAAGAGGATTTTATTAGCGCTTGGTGATGAGCATGGGTTTTCTTAGCTTGTTCTCTTTGTTCTTCCAATTTAATTATTTCCATTTGTCTTAATTGTAAGGAGGAAGTAGATACCTCATTGATGTATTGCACTAAAGACAAGGAGGGAGTCATTAAGTGTGTTGGAAGAACCACCTCCCTCCCATAAACTAAGTTAAAGGGAGAAGTGCCTATTGAAGCTTTCTTCGTTATTCTATCTGCCCATAAAGAATTTACCAAGGTTTTGTGCCAATTCTTCTATCTCTGGTCAACTGTCCTTTTAATAATCCTGATTAGGTTTTTATTTGTTGACTCAGCCAATCTGTTTCCTTGCGGATAGTAGTTGGACGAATATTTTAGTTTGAACCCTCTTTTAAGTGCGAAATCAGTCATTGCATTCCCAGAAAAGTAAGAAGCATTATCAAAAATTAGAGTTGTCGGCAACCCAAATCTAGTGATTATAAATTGATCTATGAATTCAATGATGTTTTCAGAATTAGCTGTCTTGAGAGGTGCCACTTCTACCCATTTAGTAAAATAATCATTTGCCGTGAGAATGTACCTATGCTGCTTAGAAGAGTGAGGAACGATCTCACCTATTATGTCCAAGCCCCATTGACTGAATGGCTGATCAATGTTTACCGGCTGTAGTGGCATGGACGGTTTCCTTTGTCTTCCTGCAGTAGTTTGGCAGACTTGGCATTTCCTCACGTAACTGTGTGAGTCTTTAAATAGTGTGGGCCAATAATACCCCGCACGAAAGATCTTATGAGCGGTAGCATCTCCAGCATAGTGTCCGCCTGTAGGTCCATCATGGAGTTCCTGCAAAACCTTTTCGGCTTCAGTTTTCTCGAGACACCTAAGAAGCACAGAATCATAATTTCTTTTAAACAGAACATCATTTATGAGCTGATATTGTTTAGCCTTTAATCTTAGGGCTCTTTTCTTGGTGTGATCCAGGTGTGTTGGAGGATACCCGTTTTTGAGATAATAAATGGCGTCAGCATATAAAGATTCTATATCATTTAGGCTTACCTCATACGTTTGTACTTCCTCAGATCAGCTTTCAGGAATCTGCGATGCTCCGACCAACATTTTGCAGAAGCCTTGGCCTCTCACAATGCTTGCTGGTTTGATTTCTAGGTCGTATTCTTGTAAAGCAGTGATCCAATTCACTCTTTTTTCACCCACATCTTTCTGTATTAAAAGATTTCTTACCGCTGGAAACGGTACTATGACCTTGGTATGGGTTTTAAGTAAGAAAGCTCTGAAATACTTGATCACTTTGAAAACGGCGTATGCCTATTTCTCTACATCTGAATAATTGAATTCATCACCTTGTAAATTAGAGCTAGAAAATGTGATTGGAGCTTCCGCTTTCTCTTGATTTGCTTGAGTTAGAATCGCGGCATATGATTTTTCTGAGGCGAATGTGTATAAGATAAAATATTCTGAAAAATTTGGGGTTGCTAAAG
>APFE031210920.1:0-16363 GCA_000404065.3 Pinus taeda | reverse complement strand
CTCCTTGGTAAGTGCTAGTTATGCCTAGGTAACTGCTGGTCGTAAATCCCTCTATTGAGCGACCTTTCACTATTTGCTTTAATGTCGATCTGTGTGATGGGTGTGGTTTTGTTTGAACCCTGTTTTACTGCTCCCATTCCCATGCCCATTTTCCCCCCTTTACGCCGCACATGGGTTCCCCAGATCCTTCCTAGGGCTTAACCATCGTATTGACCCAACTAGTGCCCTCCATAGGTCCTACTCTGATGACTCTTCCCAAATAGCAGCCAACCGTCTACCTTCCATGCTCAGGCATGTCGTTGTCCAGGCCTCGTGGCCTCAGCTACTTGTCGCCCTGTACCTATCTCCATTTGATTCCATAGATTGAAACCTTAGGTCTGCTCCTTGTCTCCCCTTTAATAATATTATTGTTTAATAATAATTATTAATTTAAATTAAAAGACTATTATTATTATTATTAAATGAAAATAATATCAACCTACATCTTAACTATATAAAAAAAATCTAATTAATAAAAGTATATATTTTATCAATCTAATTAATAAAAGTATATTTTTTTATTATTTTTGCAGACTACTAAATTAAAGATAAATCAATACATAAATTACCAAATTAAATTATCTTAATCCATATCATAAATAAAATGCTTTAAAAAAATGAATATAAATAAAAACCAACATCATATAACAAGCACATCTATATTTTACAAAACATAATGGCCATATAATTCCTCAAGATGGAAAATTTGATGTCTGATATAACTTTTTTTTATAGCAAACCATTATAGTGGAATGAGATTTGTATCTCTAATTTATTAAGTGTTTATTTAACAATATTTATTTTAGTGTTTATAATATTCATCTTAGGGTTTATATACCTTGGGTTTCTAATATTAGTCCCTTGGATTTAATATTATTCCCTTGAGTTCACAATCCCTTGGGGTTTTGTTATTAATCCCTTAGGTTTATTATTCTCTTTGGTTTATAATATAAATCACTTCAGTTTATTATTCTCTTAGATTTAAAATATTAGTCATGGTCAACTATCGTCAATTATAGCCAACCATGGTCGAATGTCTCCTCCCCGTAGCACATGGCACAACCGCCCCCATGAGGTTGATTGTGGATCGCGTTGCTAACAAAACTCATCTTCAAGTTGTTGTGCTAGTAAGACTCAACTAATAATAATAATTAAAATAAATATTTAATTTAATTAATTTATAACTTTTTTATTTTTTTAAAAATTTGAAAGTTTGAACATAATTATTGTTTTTTTGTGACATTTAAAATGTGAATAATTTCTATCCTTAAAATTTACAAAACATAAGCTAGTTATGTTTTATGACTCATTAACAACCCATAATTATGGACAGGGGAAAACACTTATTAAATTAAATTACATTGGAATAAAATAATTAATAATTTGTTGTTTTGGCTACCTGCATGTCTTGTAAGACAACTCATTAACTTATCAGGGATTTGGTCACTTTATCACAAACACAACCATATGGTATTTGATTATTATGCGATTTAGATATATCGATTTAAATAATCAAGCCAACCTCTCTATAGCTCTATTGTCCATTATGGAAAGTTTATTTGTAAGATATAATCTACTTAAACTTGAGTGCCGATTTATATTAATCATATATCTGCACCCTAAAAAGACGAACTGTTTGCAATGGTATGCATATGTCTAATGCCCACATAATGTGAAAGTGAACACACAATTATATGTGATGCAAAGCCATATATGGCAACATTAAATGTTAGTCAAATCAATTTCTCATAAAGACGTTTAAGGTTTCGTTAATCATTGTCATAATTAAAAATTCGTCAACTAAAAAAAATATTCAACTCAAATCCTTCTGGATTATCATGCACATATGCAAACAAAAAATTCGACATGTTTTCTTATTGTTGGCCAAGGTTGCCCCTCATCTTGAAAAATCTTTATTGCACTTTTATTGTGTAGGGATTACCTAGTAAACTATGATTTCAATGAATTCTTGCTGGATTTTAGAGAAATTAGACGAGAGAAATCTACTAGAAAAAACTTCCAAACAATCACACTGAAGACAACTAGAGATATAATTGTCTTCAATGAATAAACTACTTAATAATCTTGTGAAATAAAGGTGGCTAGTGGCTAGTTACTTTTATTTATGCAAAAAAAATGATCCAAAATATTCATTTTGTTTTTCTATTTATATTTCCAATTATTAAATTATGGTTTAGAGCAATTTAGCCTTTTTGTATTTCATAACACAACAGAGCCCCTTTATTTATAAGCTCAAAGTTGTTGCAGAATCTAATTCCAACCACCTGTTAGGTGTCAAAAATGTCCCTCCAGGTGTCCCAATTCAGTTTGAATTAGTTGAGTTTAACTCTAGTCATTTATTACCGATGTTTCTAATGTAATCTTATTTAAATGATTTGTAATAGTAAGAAGAGCAATTCATCTGCTCCATATTTTGTTCTCTTCAAATTTTGTCAAAAAATCCTTAACACAAGTGCATTATGATTCTAAAGTTAAGTGTGGAATTTTTGGTCATTGGGATTGCAATGGGCTTTCCCATATAACTAAAACTTTTCTTTTCCGAAGTTGTGTACGTGTAATTTGGTATTTTCTTGGAAGTGAACTAAGAAACATGCTTCACATGGATTTCATGAGATAGAACATATTTTCTTTGGCTTAGGTACTTGGTCCATGTGGTTAATATTTCAGCCAAAACCACTTAGGAATCATCCTTTAACCTCATACCTACCATCATGATGTTTGGTTGGACGGGCTACGACCATGATGGAACATTGGAAGATGGCTTAATATATTTTAATGTGACCAGTGAACTAATGCTATGTTGACTAGAAGTCGAGGTATATGATTCATTGCATATCTCATTGTTGAAATTCTATATTATTCATTTATTATATTATTATATATATATATATTATATATAATATATTATATATATTATATATATATATTATTTATATATATATATATATATATAATGACAAGTCACTAAAATTTATTTTTAATAATAAACCAGTTCTATTTGGATGATGCTTAATGCAAAATTGTATGTTACAGGTATTTTTTTTTATTTAAATAGTTTTTTATTAATCTTGTATGTCAAAGTTACAACTACTATTACAATATAATTGGGCCTCACCACCTAATTATACAACAAGAGCAATATAATTCTTTCTGCTTGTTTCACTTTGAACCATGTTTCATTTCTAGTTTATATAGTTCTTTCCACTTGTTTCATTTTGAACCATGTTTAATTTACATTGTATTAAGTAGTTTTATGCTTTTGTGAGATCTCTAGTGTGTTCTGTTGATTTTTTTTTTCCTATTTGAGAATGTTATTTCTTTTTCTTCTTTTTTTGGGCATAGAAACATTGTCTAATACAACTATTTCAACTTTTTTCTATTTATGTGATGAATTCATTAAATTTATATTTCTACTCATTTTAGATGTTGAAAATATTTATTTAGAAAGTCGAAAATGGAAGTGGGCATATAATCATCCATTTATTTTTGTTGTTAAATTTATGCAGTGATAACTGATACAATTTTGGAATATACTTTATTGTCTTCTCATAATAATTTTTATTAAATTTGTAACTTTTAAAATTTAACATCCTCATAATTTTTATTAAATTTTTGAATTATAATATTTAACATGTAAGAGAAGAATAGCAATATCTTTGCATTGTTCAGTAATTAAACTTTTAATTTATTATATTTAGCATATAGGAGAAGAATGATAATCCTCTTGCATTATTTAGTGTGATAAGGAGATTGATCCACTTCCTATCATTTAATTCAAAGCTACTATTAACTGAATGGTCAAAAGGCATGTTTTTCCCCATCATGCATCCTTACCATTGTAGTGTTAATATTTACAAGGAAGGTGATTGCAAACCACTCCATATTGATCATCATGATTTTGTTCAACACTTTTTTTTGTAACATATCATTTCTCAGAGAGAGCGAAGAGATATTGTGATGCAGGTGCATCTCCCCCTTTTCTTAATTAAAGAAAAATCCAAGTGGAGCATCAAGACGTGGACCAACGAAGCTGAATAAAGGGAAAAAACAGAGAAAATCTCCCTTAAAGCAGTTAAAGAAAAAAAATTAAAGAGAGAATGGATAAGACTAGATAGAATTCCTATTATTAATAGCCATGCATGCTTTTTGGAGAGTTTTTGTGGAGAAAAATCAGAAGAGGATAGGATTGGTCTTTCATAAGACTTTTTATATAAATGTAATGCAATAGGGGTGTAATAGATATCTTATTTTGTGAAGGAAATTGTGAGTGGGCAAGATGTAGCCGAGCATTAGTTCGTTTTAAGGCTGAAAGGCCTTAACTTTGTAATTGTTCCATAAATATATAAAAGTGTGTTTATGTTCTGTGTTAATTGTATACACTTGTGTTTTATAAATGAGTCAAAACTTGTGTTCTGTAAATAAAAATGGTGTTTCAGGCACTCGGCGGCGGCTGCATGAATGTTCAAATGAGAGAAATATAGACTATAACGGTGAATTGATTAAAAGGCTTCCCAAAGATTGAGTGGGCCCATAACCCACAGGTCCAGGATCAAGATTTTTAAAGAATTTGGGATTTTGGGCAACCCCCAAATTCTCGTTTTCATCAGGTGGTATCAGAGCAGGGAAATGATTCCCGAGACAAGAAATAAATGCCAGTAGAAGCGGAAAGAGGTACAGTTGTGTTAAAGATGGAGAGTTTATGGTCTTCCTATTGTGCTGATGGCGGCAGCGGAAGGTGAGAAGATTTGCAGCAACCTAGAGGATTGCAAAAGACCGAGTGCGGAGGGCTTGGTGAGGTATCATGTAATAGAGGAGGCTGTTACTGTAGAGGTTGGTTGCACTGAAGGAATGCAGTAGTTCAAATTACTAAGGACAAGGAGAAGCATATGACCAGGAGGTCATAAATTTTTGTGCCTCGGGAGTCTAATGCAGGTGCATCTCACCCTTTTCTTAATTAAAGAAAAATCCAAGTAGAGCATGAAGACGTGGACTAGCGAAGCTGAATAAAGGGAAAAAAAATAGAAAATCTCCCTTAAAGTAGTTAAAGAAAAAAAATTAAAGAGAGAATGGATAAGACTAGATAGAATTCCTATTATTAATAGCCATGCATTCTTTTTGGAGAGTTTTTGTGGAGAAAAATCAGAAGAGGATAGGATCGGTCTTTCATAATACTTTTTATATAAATGTAATGCAATAGGGGTGTAATATATATCTTATTTTGTGAAGGAAATTGTGAGTGGGCAAGATGTAGCCGAGCATGAGTTCGTTTTAAGGCTGAAAGGCCTTAACTTTGTAATTGTTCCATAAATATATAAAAGTGTGTTTATGTTCTATGTTAATTGTATATGGTATGTGTTTTATAAATGAGTCAAAACTTGTGTTCTGTAAATAAAAATGGTGTTGCAGGCACTCGACAACGGCTACATGAATGTTCAAATGAGAGCAAGACAGACTATAACGGTGAATTAATTAAAAGGGTTCCCAAAGATTGAGTGGGCCCATAACCCACAGGTCCAGGATCAAGATTTTTAAAGAATTTGGGATTTTGGGCAACCCCCAAATTCTCGTTTTCATCATATTGGGACCGGATGAATTTGTTGGTTCCATTGCAATAGGGTGAATTATTTACTGTCTCAAGGTCTACAATTATAATCTTTCATAAGTATTTTTTTCTATGATGGTCACTTAGACTTGGTTTCTTTAGACCAACTAGTGAAAATGAGTGTTTGATGAACTATATCTATAATGCAGGTCGGTTTATATTTTAAACCAAAATGAGGATGATGTAGGTAGGGAGCATATGCATATTGTAAAATCAGTCCATGGTATTCCTCTATATTTTAGTAAAGCATCACAATCATGCGTGGAAACTCACTCCATGGTGTTCCTCTATATTTTAGTAAAGCATCACAATCACTTTGTTCTTTTGTAGATATGAAGTTATTTTCTATGTCAATACTCCTTTATGGATAAAATACATTTATTTATTCCAATGATTTCTTGTCAATCAGTCAGTTCTCATGTATATATGAAGGTATTTTCTTCGTCAATACTCCCTTCCTTCCTTCCTACCTTTAAACACTTAACAACTAGTTGTTTTAAATTTGGTAACTTGGTAACATGACATGCCTTTAATTGATTTTATCCGGAGAAATAAGGCCCCTGTGAAATGACCTCAATTTCAATTATAATCTAGTGGTGATAAAAGAAGAAAACACATAATTGTGTCAAACTTTGACTTAAATCAAACATAATTCTTAGAAGTTCTTTGCAAAGCAGTGGCTCAAAAATTTGAAAATTATCTTGATTTAATTCATAGATGATGGCATTCTTGTTGGAAAGTATTCATTCCAATCAGAGTCTAAATTAAATGTGTTCAACATAAATTCTTCTGAAATAAGCTTCATCAAGAATGTATAAAAATCATTTGTTGGCAATGTAAAGTCCAGGTTTTCTTGTGTTATCTATGTTCTTTGATTTTTTTTCAAAGTAAGGTTTAGTGTTGAGTGAGCGATCGGTGTGAGAGATCGCGGAGTGTGCGACAGAAAAAGTCTGTGTGAGGTGCCTAAGGTCGCTGTGAAGGGCAAACTAGCTGAAGGATTGAGGTTACTTGCAGTCTGTTTGCTTGTGCGTAAGAGTGTGATCATGCGGAGAATTGGTTTGTTAGACTCGTTGGAGTGAGCCAAACCACTGAGAATGACTGCGTGAAGTGTGCTTGCGTGCTGGTAAGAGAGGGCCAAAAAAACTGGGTAAATCCATTTGGAGTTTGATGTAAATTCTATAGTGTTTTTTTACTGTTATATAACAAGATATTTCATAATCTGTGATTGAAAAATGTGTCTGTAGTTTTTTAATCAAAGTGTGGGCAAGTTTCAGTCGTTGTTCAGACGTGTTTTGAAGGCTTCGTTAAATCCGCCTGCAGTTTTTTAAATCTAAGTGTGTACAAGGTTCTATTGTTGCTAGAATTTGGTTATTGAATATGTTTTTGAACGGTTTGGTTTAATGGCATCCATTAGGCCGATTATTTTTAAAATAGTTTTTTATGGATCTCAAAGGCTTTACGGTTAATGCAACGGTTAAAACTAAGTGAAAAGTAAATTATGGAAGTTGCTATAATAATAATTAATGAAGCTATGTATCCATGGTGGTGAATGGTGGAATAATATATATAGAAATTAATAATTAAAAAATGTGTTGTTAAGGATTAAGTAAGATTAGCCAAAAAAAAGAAAAGTGTTATTACTTGTGATTAAGGAGCCATTAAATTTATTGGTAAGAAAGATGATATTTTTTAGCAATTAAATACTTTGGTATTTAAGAATTCATAAGTTTAGTACCATGGCTAATGTATCGGCAGAATCTTATTTATGTGATTCTAACAAGTTAGATAGTGAAAACTATGAAAATTGAAAGTTTAAGTTGTAGACTTTGATGAAAGGCTACAATATATGGATGATTGTGTCTCGAGCTAAGTCAAGCTAGTGCCCCCTCAAGCCAAAAATGTTGCAATTCAAAATTGGGAACAACGAGAAAACAAAGTGAAGGTGTTTTTGTGAATGTTCATTAAGGACAACATTATTCCACACATTAGAGAGTGAAAAATATCCAAGGAGACATGGGACACTCAAAAAAATTTGTATGAGACAAAGATTACAAATTGAATATTGTATTTAAAGAGTAATCTTATTTCAATTAAGATGGAAGAAAATTAAAATGTCAGTTATTTTAATTCTAGAATTAACGATCTAAAGGATAAATTATGTGACATAGGTGAAAGAATATCTAGTAGAGACTTGGTTATTGTGACATTAAATGGAATGTTTGATGAATCTCAAATGTTTATCATTGGTCTTCCAACTAGAGAGATGGATCCTATGTTTGATGAGATGACAGGTATAATTATGTTGGAAGAAGAATGGAGAAGAATCTTTAAAATGAAATCTCCCAATTCAGATTTAGTGTTGATGGCTAAAGGGGGGTAGTCCTTCTAAGGCAAACAATGGGAGAAAAATAAAGGAAAAAAGCCACAAGTAAAATCATTTCAAGGTACACATTCACCAATGACAAATGCCAAATCAAGTAGAGATGGTGTGTTATTACAGTGGAAAACCTGGTCATTTTGCTAAAAATTACATGAAAATAAGGTTTGATCAATTTAACCAAAGAAGGCATTCAGGAAATTATGTTGATAGAGATGAAGCAATTAGTCATGACTTTAGCAATCTTAAATTTTTTGTGTCAAATATTGCTTTATCAACAGAAACTAATGATGATAATGCTTGGTTTATAGATTCTGGTGCATCAATCCACACATCATGCAAAAGATATTGGTTTGATATTTATCATGAACTTAATAATGATGCACACATCTATTTAGGAGAGAATAGGTCACATGAAATTAAATGATATGGTGATATAAGTGTTATGATGCCTAATGGACAATAAAAACAAATCGAAAATGTGGTGTATGTTAAAAAATTAAAGAAAAACTTAATTTCAGCCTCTACTAATATAGAACACCATTTAAAAGTAAAACTTAATTTCAGCCTCTACTAATACAGAACACCATTTAAAAGTTGAATTTGTGAAATCACATTGTTTGGTAAACGATGTGAAGGACAACTACCAGGTTGTTCCAAAAGGAATCAGAGTTGTAGTGTTATACAAATTGGATGTAATGAATAATGGGCATAGAGCTTTGGCATCAACAAACATGTCAAATATAGAGCTTTTTCATCAAAGGTATGGACACTTAGATCATAATGACCTAATGTTAATACAAAAAAACTGATGGTAGAAGGGCTTCCAAATATTCAAGTTGAAAACTTTGAATGTGAAGGTTGTGCGCTAGGAAAACAACATAGGGAAGAATTTTCTATGCATGAAAATAAAATAAAATGTGAAATACTTGAACTTGTGGATACTAATGTATGTGGTCTATTAAAAACCAAGTCACTTGGTGGAGCATATTACTTTATTACATTTATTTATAATAGCACCATATATACACGTGTGTATTTCATGAGAAATAAAAGTGTTGTGTTTGAATAATTTAAAGAATTCAAGAGTATGGTTGAGAAACAAATAGGAAAGAGCATTAAAATCGTTTGATTAGATAAAGGTGGTGAGTACACTCAGGACTTTTGTCAAATACCACAATCGAAATGGAATTATGCAACAATATACAATACCATATACACCTTAGATAAATGGAGTAGCTGAGGGAAAGAATAGAACATTAGTTGAATGTGCTCCTGGTATGTTAAAAAGTAAAGGACTTTCTAATACTCTTTTGGGTTGAAGCCATTAATACAAATGTATATCTTAAAAATAGAAGCCCTACGGATTACCTTGAGCACAAAACGCCATTTAAATAATTTTATGGCTTTAAACCTAAAGTTAGTCATTTAAGGATATTTGGATGCAAGGCCTTTGCTCATATTCCTAAACAGGATAGGAGAAAAGTAGATGCTAAAACCATCAAATGCGTTTTTATTGGATATTGTACTAATCGAAAAGCATATAAAATGTATGATCCAAGTACTCACAAGTTCTTTGCAAGTAGAGACATTATATTTCATGAGCATGCAGATAAACAAATAAAAGCATATGAACATAATGTATGGCAGCCTCCTTATGATAACTTTAAGGATGAATAAGAAGTTTTGGAATCATATCAAGGTCAAGAAAGCATGGAAATTCAAGAAGACATACGAAGAAGTTAAAGTCCACAATGAAGTGTTGAAGGCACTCCACAGAGAAGGAGAAGAGGAGAATGTACTCCACAATATAATGAGCCTCTAAGAAGAGGTCAACATAACAGATTCAACCACCTATCAGGTATAAGTATTATGCTTTAATGTCTCAAGTAATGACTACTTTTTAGCCTTTAAATTATGAAGTTAAAAATCATAAAGAATGGATGGAAGCTATGAAAAAATAATATGACTCTATAATGAAAAATGAATCTTGGGAGCTAACAAAATTACCTAAAAATAAAGTCCTACAGGATCAAATTAGTTATAGAGGACAAAATTTAATGTAGAAAGTAGCATAGAGAACTATAAGGCAAGATTGGTCATGAAAGGTTATTCACAAAAGGAAAGTATAGATTACAAAGATATCATTGCTCTGGTTGCAAAAATGAATACAATAAGAATAAAGATAGCATTAGCCACTAAACATGATTGGAAGTTGCATCAATTAGATGTGAAATCAACTATTCTGAATGGGGGCTGAAAAGAGGAAATTTATCATGTTCAACCAGAAGGATTTGTAAAGAAGGGACAAGAACATCTTGTATGCAAGTTAAAAAAGGTCGTATATGGACTAAAACAGGCACCCAGATCCTGGTTTGAGAAAACTTAGAAATTCTTCCTCCATTGGGTATTTAAGGAAAGAAAAAATGATCCTAATTTGTATGTTAAGATAGATAGAAATGGAGCTATAATATTCATATCTATATATGTTGATGATCTAATAATAATAGGGAGTGTTGATAAATTGATTAAGGATATAAAATGGAGGTTATCACAGGAATTTGAGATGAAGGATCTTGGATAGATGTACTATTGTCTAGGTCTTGAAGTACGGAGAGATTTTGGAAGGACTTTAACCACAAAAAGAAAATATACAAATGAAGTACTAGTTATGATACTTTGTATGAATTGATGTAAATCAATGAGTACTCCATTGGAACAAAATATAAATTTGAGAAGTCATGATGGAACAAAAGAAGTGAATGGAACATTGTATCAACAATTATTAGGAAGTATGAATTATCTCACTACCACTAGACCATAAATTGCTTATGTATTAAGCATACTTAGTCAATTCATGGCTAAGCCTCATGAAATCCATTTGATAGCTGCAAAAAGGGTACTTTGATATTTAAAGGGAATTATCAATTTTGGTATTGAATATACTAATGATTGTAATTTTTAATTGATAGGTCATTTTGATTCTAACTAGATGAAAAACTAGATGACAGGAAATCGACCACTAGATACGTATTCAATATAGGATCATGAGCTATATCATAGAGCAGTAAGAAACAACCAACAATTTCCCTATCATCAAATGAAGCAACATATAAAGCATTATGTAGTGCCACTTGTGAAGATATCTCGATTAGAAGGATACTTGAAGATGTTGGAGAATTTCAACAATAACCTACACTGATCAGATGTGATAATCAAAGCACCATCAAATTGGAAAACAATCTTGTCAAAACATATAGACATACAACATCATTTCGTAAGGGAAAAAGTCCAATCAAAGGAATTTGACTTAATATATTGTAATACAAATGAGAATGTGGCTGACATATTCACTAAGCCTCTTGGAAAGGCTAAATTTGAGTTTTGTAGAAGTAAGTTATGTGTTGTAGAAAATGCAGACTATGTTTCAAGCCTAGCTGGGACTTAGACTAATAGACATGTCAATTAAGAATATGTATGCGAGAAATTGAATTCGGAAAATCCACAGTGTTCTTCATTTTTTTGTCGATGTTTCGAGCCTATACGAAGACTCATCATCAGGACTGAATTACAGAGAGGAGAAAAGCGAGAGATAAATAGGGTTTAAGGAGGGCTGTTGATATAAGCCGACCATTTATATAATTACTCCTATTTTCTTTAATATAATAATATCATCATGAAATATTTGATTGTCTGTATTACCTGTCGTGACGTAATGTTTATTGTATTAATTTATTTTTTTATGCATTTATTATTTATTTTATTAATTGATTATATACTATGTTGTATATATATTACTTATTAATTATAATTTTATATATTAATTTAATTGATTTTATTTTCTTATTTATTAATTCTATGAATTGGTTATATGTTTAATTTATTAGTTGATTGATTATTGTATTACTATTATATTCTTATTTATCAATTTTATTAATTAATAGAATAAGAATATGTATTATGATCTATATATGTATTCTTTATTAATTAT
Source organism: Pinus taeda (assembly GCA_000404065.3). Taxonomy (NCBI): domain Eukaryota; kingdom Viridiplantae; phylum Streptophyta; class Pinopsida; order Pinales; family Pinaceae; genus Pinus; species Pinus taeda. Next base: position 4,333 of record APFE031210920.1, on the reverse strand, counting down.
TGTATAAATTTATTTTATATATTGATTTATTAATATCTTGTTTATTAGTTTTATTAATTGGTAATATGATTAATTTATTAATTTATTGATTATTGTATTAATCTTATATTCTTATTTTTCAATTATTATTAATTGATTATATAATATGATAAATGTATATACTTTATTTAATTATTGTATTAATAATATTTCTTACTAATATAATGAAATTATTTAAAGTTTTAGATCTATGTGTTTCTATTTATTTCTATTATGCTCAATTTTTATTTGTATTAATTTTATATTTTATATATTAATTTAATATTATTTTATATACTAATTTTTATATTCTTATTTATTAGTTTTATTAATTGGTTATATGATTAATTTCTTAATTGATTGATTAGGTTTCAATTTATAAAACCATATAAGTATTATTAATGTGGGATACATGTTTTTTTATTATTTCATTTGGTTTTTTATTTGAATAAAGAGCATATATTAATCCACTATTTAATTAATTAATTAATTTTATTCTTTATTAATATTGCAACTAATAACTAAGGTTAAAATGGGATCTATATAATGCTATTTAACATAGTTCATTTAAAAGTTTTTTAGAAGCTTTAGGTTTAAAGGGGAAGGCCCGATTTCAAGAATGGCTCTAGCTCAATTCTATCAAGTAGCTTAATATAATTGAAAATCAGAGAACCAACTAGATGGATTAAGACGAACGGGCCAAATATCTTAGAGACCTAGGGGTTAGGCTTGGAGAGGGAAAGAAGGGGGGGACTAAGGGGATGGATGAGGAAGGGAGACTTAATCAATGGGTGAGAGAAGAGGATTCCAATTTTTACTAATTTCCAGACCTCCATCTCTATTAAGGTTACGGGGGTGTTTAATGATTTCAATGGCCTCACGCACTTTCCTCTTGAAATCTTGTTTCTCATTTGCAATGACCTTAGTGTCCTCAAGGCATATATGGTGGTTAGTTTTACCCGCATGCTCAGCTAAAGCTGAAGAGCGAGTTCTTTCTTTGCGGATATCAGCACTATGCTCTTTGAGCCTAATCTTTACAGACCTACCAGTTTCTCCTATATATTGTTCTCCGCATGAGCAGGAGATGATATATACACCTTTTTGTTGTAGTTGTTCATGGATATCCTTCACAGATTTCATTTTTTGTTTGATAGTTGATAAAGGCTTGAAAGAAGTTATGATATCCTTCTTTTTGAGAACTTTGGCTAGCTTGTCAGTGACACCTTGAATGTAAGGGAGATAGGCACTAGAAGTCTTGGGGTTTATTGATTTGTTTGCATTGTTCCTCGCATTGGCTTTGTGAATGGCTTTGTGGATGCTCTTATTATTGTATCCTAAGTTGGCAAAAGTTCTTTTTAGGTAAGTAATCTCTTCTTCGGTGTGATTATCATCTGAGATTCTACAAGCTCTAGTGAAGAGGGTTTGTAGTACACCCATCTTTTGGGCTGGATGGTGATGTGAATCGGCATGGAGGTAGTTATCTATATGCGCCTTTTTCCGGAATACTTTATGACCTATGGAACATCCTCCTTTCTCATCAGGAGAATGTCGAGGAAAGGTATGCAATTATTCTCCTCTGTCTCGATTGTGAACTTAATGTCATTAGATATGTTATTAAGATGGTTCAGAAATTTCTTGAGTTCATTATCACCATGAGGCCAATTGATGCTGGTGTCATCCACAAACCTGACCCACAACTTAGGTTTTGAAGGGTATGAATCAAGGGCTTTTCTCTCAAATTTTTCCATGTATAGGTTGGCTACAATCGGAGAAAGAGGTGAATCCATCGCAACACCTGAAGTTTGTTCAAATATCTCACCTTGGAAGGAGAAGAAAGTAGAGAGAAGACAAACTTCAGCTAATTTTGATGTTTGGGGTCCGTCACTTCTTTAACGACTTGAATGGCTTCATCTAGGGGAATCTTGGTGAAGAGCTGGACTATTTCAAAAATGACAATTTTGTCTCCTGGGTCTAATTTCATATCCTTAATGAATTTTACAAATTGATTAGAATCCTTAATGTAAGAGCTGGTTTTGCCAACTAGCGGAGCTAAGATGCCAGCGACATATTTTTCTAATTCATTAGTCGGGGAACCTATAGTGTTCACTATAGGTCTTAGGGGAACATATTTTTTATGGACTTTGGGGGCACCATAAATTCTAGGAGTGATTTCACTATCTGGGGTGAGGCGCTTTTTTAGCTTATCATCTAGATTGGTTTCTTTAATAGCCTTCTTTACTAATCTAGTAATTTTAGAGATGGGGTTTGTTTTCAGTTTTTTGTAGCTCCCGCTATTGTAAAAGTAGTCTTTCTTCTTGTTTACATAATCATTATAATTCATAATAACTGTGGCACCACCTTTATCAGCTTTGAGAATGATAATGTCATTATTATTCCTTAGGCTTCTAATGGCTTTGAGCTGTTCAGGATTCAGGTTTCTTTTAGGTGGCTTGGCCTTTCGTAAGATGACTGCGCATTCTTGTCTAATGAGATCTTTATCATTATCACTGAGAGTCTTGATCCCATCTTCTAGGCTGCAAATAATCTCTTCCTTAGGGATATTATTAGGGGCAAGGGAAAAATTCAGTCTTTTTTCCAAAACCTCAGCTTATTCTTTATTTAATTCATAGTTAGAAATATTAACTACCTTTTTGTTAACTGTTTTGGTATCCATTCTATCTACCATGGTGTTGGAATTTGTTGCATAGCTATTAGTGTCATTAATTTTATTGCTATGGTCTCTATTGTTTATATCTTTTTTACTTTTATAATATAAATTATAACCTGTTAGATTATTACCTACCTTTGAGTTTATAAAATTCAAATTATTCCTAAATGAGAATTTATTGCCTGCGTACCTGGGTTCTATTGTGTATATAGAGCTGGCTGCCTTCAATGCCGTGCTATTAGATTCCTGTATATCTTCAACGCTCATATGGAGATTGCTGGAAATTGCGTTTCTGGGACTCCGTAACTTGGTTATGCCATTCATTACAACGCTAGAGGGATTGCATTCGTTATTTATTTCATTGTCACTGGAGAGACTGCATGTAATGTTGCTGCGACTCCTGCTCAACTATGCATCGTTCTCAAGGAATAGCTTTAAACTGTTTACGCTTGTTCCAACAACGTTGGACAGGTTTACTGCGTTTATTTCATCAGCGTTGGTGTCCTTGCGTATGCTAGTTTTGCTCAGATCTACTGCGCTGATCCTCTTTGAATTCCTGAGTTGTTTAGCGTTGTGAATAATGTCTTCATTTATTTCATCAGTGTTGGATAGGCTTACTGTGTTTATTTCATCAGCGCTGGAGTCATTTCTTATGTTGGTTCTGCTCACATCTACTGCGTTGGACTGCTTTGATGTAATGTCTTTCTGAGCATCATTGTTGACCACCGGATCCACTTTAATAGTTTTCTACGTACCAGCGTTGTCCAAGATATCATCACAGTCCTTGTGAACTGCTAAGAATGATGTGTTGTTGGTTGCTGGGTTTGCAGCGCTTGAAGGGCATGATGTTGTGGTTACTGCACTGGTTGTGTAATCATTTTCTTCTAACTGGTGGCTGTAGTATATATTATGACCACAATCTTTATTGTTCCCTTGCTGCTGTAGCTTTTGGAGCTTGTACCTATGTCTCAGTTCGATTACATGCCTCTCTTTGCTGGCCTTTAGAGCTGCGGAAGCATCAATGGTTCTCCAGAGGTCTGATTTAATTGCTGCTGCTAGTTTTAAGTGGGATTTGAAGGCAGATGTGGATAATTCCCATAGTGAGATTCTGGTTCTGCAAATCTCTAGGCGAATAAGGGATTTACTGAGCCATTCAAATATTTTGTGGTTTCTTTGGTTGTGTAACCTGTGTTTGATGTAGGCAAATGGAGGGACTAGGTTTGAATCATGACATTGTTTGAGGAAGTAAAGATCTGCTTCCTTTCTCTGTATCTTGACCGTTGTCTTTTTGAGATCACAAATTTCTTTCCAAGTGTCCCCTCCATACAGGGTAACAATCTTAGTTTGTAGGTTTCTGTGGAGTGGTTTTTGAGAAATTGAATTCTGAAAATCCATAGCGTTCTTCATTGTTTTTGTCGACGTTTCGAGCGTATACCAAGACTCATCCTCAGTACTGAATTACAGAGAGGAGAAAAGCGAGAGATAAATAGGGTTTAAGGAGGGTTGTTGATATAAGCCGACCATTTATATAATTACTCCTATTTTCTTTAATATAATAATATCATCATGAAATATTTGATTGTATGTATTACCTGTTGTGACGTAATGTTTATTTTATTAATTTATTCTTTTTATTCTTTTATTATT
>APFE031210914.1:0-24567 GCA_000404065.3 Pinus taeda | reverse complement strand
AATTTATACTATAAAAATATTTTAGCTTAAAAATCATTACGAATATCAATACTTTTAAGAAAACATAACCAAACATGTTATATTATGCATAATAGGGAGTAGTAAGAATAACCAAGGTTTATAAAATTAAAAAAAAAAAGTCCATCCTTAAAATTTCCCCTACTTGATAGAACCCTTATACAAGAAATAAAAACATGGTTCTAGTTAAAAATGAGGAAAATATATAAAATAATTAAGTGAGTAGAAAAGAAGAAAACATGAAACATTGTTGATTAAAACTAATATGTGGGGATAATCAATGGAGAATAAAGTTGTATCTCATTCAAATTTTGCATTTTGTGAGTCTTTATGACATATTATTCATGATAATCCTCAATGCAAACAATGTGTACTTTTCATGATATTTTATCTTTCGAATGATGAAATAAATTTTAGTATGCATGGAATTAATTGTATTATAATTTACTAAAATAAACATTGGATGTCTCTTTTATTTGATTGTATTTTTCTATGCACATTCAATTTTATTTCAATTTCATGGATTTATTTTATTGCAGAGAAAAGTAAGGAATTTGTCTTTGTACCTATATACTAAAAATATCACCACTTTTAGTAGAAGAGTTTCCATAGAAGGTGATGTAAGTGTTACCTAACCTAGACTATGTGTCGTGTTGATTTATCTCCCTATTAATGAAAAACATTATTACCTTTCCCATTGAATTTAAGTATATTTTATTAGTTTTCCATATATTTCAATGTGTTTACTAAATCATATTTATTAGGTTGTCGATAGCTATCTAAAATATTATTTTCAAAATTTGTACTAGCTTTATTATGTTCATGAATAAGGATTCCTGAATTTTAATTTAATTATCAATAATTAATAGGTTTGAAATCTAAATGCCAACTAAGTATTTTTAATATTACCCATGGACAAAGGATTGAGACTTATTAAGAATTTAGCTTTCATGTATTTTCCTTTTCAATTTAATTAAAAAAAAATTGCAAAATTATATTAAAATATACTATAAATAAAATATTTTGACAATAAAATGATTTATGCCTTTTATTATGACTAGTGTAATGATATAAGTAAATTATTGGTAAAATCGTATAACAATAAATCCATGAAAAACATCACCCTCTATTTAAGAATGTGTCATGGTTTGTATCTTCATCTAGTCCTGATGATGAACCATGCTTGCTGGTTAGAAACGTGTCAGAAAAATTTCTCCTATGCGATTTCTACCAAAAAAACACTTCTTAATATACTATGGATCACAAAAGCCCGAAATCAAGAATCAAAACATTAAGAAATTTCCCAAAATAAAAATTCATAAAAATTTACTAAGTTATAACTTTATTATTATCATTATTATTATTAATTGTAAGCCATCTTTTGATATTTCTATTTCATTCAAAAATAAATATTGTACACACATATTCAAAAATGAACTAGATGGCCTCACCCTACCCATAGGAAAACCAAGAATTTTTACCATCCCATGGAGTCATATGCTGAAAAAAATTTAAAAGCGTTGATCAAGTATAATAGCACTAAAAACACTGCAATATCATTCTAACCTCTAACACTAACTAGAAATTACCCATAGGCTGCTAATTATGAATAAAATGTATCAATCATTAGATGACTCAATTGGGGATGGATAATTTGCAATGGATCCCTACTGGTCCAGTGGGAGATTACATGGGATATGAGTATTGATTCTTTCCAGTCACCCTATCACATGATTCAAGATAAAATTCACCTACTCTATGTCCTGATGGAGCAAGTCTAGCTCCCCCTATAACTGCATAGGGTCTTCTAGCTCTGTTTCCATATCTTTGACCATCAATGTCTTCATTCTCTAGTATAGAAGAAAATTTTCAGTGTAGAAATTCCTTCTCTCTCTGTTTTGTCTTGGGCCTATTATAATGTTTCCCCAGTCACATGCTAGCTTTTCCCTACTTGGCTCCAGTGTAAAATCAACATTTCCTCCTGTTCTTCTAGTCTTGCATCAATTTTTGTTAAGGACAAGGCTCTTTATAATATTGTTGCCTCCATCTTTAGTCATTACCAACCTTCACAGACACTTCCTCTACCAGCTCGACACTTTACACCACCTAGAATTCCATTGTTCAACCATCATTCTTTGCCTTAGTCTCAACTTAGCATGGTGGAATATCATTGTCTTAGACCCATATGAACCATAACTTTCTTTATCTTGTAACACCTATGATACTTATGATTTTTTCTTGAGAACTAGTCATTAGGGTTCTTAGAATTGTCTTCTCCAAATGATATTCCTATACACATCATGTTAGGAGGATGTGGAATAAAATATCAAATTATCGATAAACCATCTATAAATTAATATTGATTGAACAAAAAGTTTTCTTCAAGTCACTCCATGAACATTAAATTTTCTAGAATGCATGTCAAAAATGTGATAATTAATAAAGAAACTAAAGTTAAGTTTCCAAATGTCATCCCTAAAACAACTGTCAGGATGGTAAGGAGGGGTTCCCCCCCCAAGAGTTCCTATCTCTTTGTTGGGTACTATAAACTGACCTTCCAACATGAAAGGTAACCATTTCTTAATATTCAGATCATAAAAAAAAATGCCACAAAACCCCCTCCTCCCTATAGCGGGAAACCTAAGAATTACTCATAGAGCATGGGGAGGAACCGTAACCAATTGAAGGCCTTTCTCTAGGCTAATCAATGCAACAAGGACTTAATGTAATAAATAACCACAAGACAAAGATAACAATATATATGAGCCTAATTGTAAATACTCCACCAAGGCATGTACTGGTGTTGATGCTATGAAGTTAACCATTTATGGAACTCTCCATCATAAATGCGACACAAGAGAATTGAAGCGAGGGTAAAAGGAAACCTAACATACTCATTGCATTCATTCCCTAGTCCCTAACCCTCATTATTTTTGAGTAGGATGGATGTCTGTCCTTCTCTAGTCCTATTGATTTCCCAACATCTCTTCTCTCAAGAAGGGTTGAAACATTGTCTAGGGCACCCTTGAAATAATGCTTGATTACCAAAATTTTCCAAATTTCCATATTTCACCTTGCAAGAGATCTCCCGTTAATGTTGAAGGGTGGCTATGCCACCCACCAACCTTTATTACCTTTAATATTGTAACCATGGTGACATGAATCCCACGATCTAGCATGTCCTTGCTCACATCCCAATCGGGGGTATAATTATTATTATTATTACAAAGATAATTAATATAAGATTTATATGGCATATACCAATATTTTCAGCCATTTACATTAATTCCACTTTACTGTGTATATTATTAAATTGTAAATATCTCTTCTTGCAATACCATGTACTAATATAATGGATTAAGAATACCACATCGCCAACATCACATATATGAAATTTTCTTAAATTATTTACTTTGAGGTAAATTAATTGAAAGAGAATATCTAAACTAGACACAAATCTTATCATTGTTATTTCAATACTACAATGAATATTTGAACATATTCCATTGAGGTTGAATCTCTATCACCCACCTAATAATTAAGTTATAACTGTGGAAGATCTAATTGGTATATTACCAAATATTTTGTATCATCGTGCATTAATATTAATTGCCCCAAATTTATTTTATACAAAACAAATATGTATGTAGGTTAGGATAGACTTATTTCAAGGGAGACTAGAAAAAAACAATTAGCCCCTAAAATCAGGAGCTACAACTTTGTATTCATCATAATTATGAGCTACAACATTCCATTCACCACAATTTGCAAAAATGGGCATTTATGGTAGATATTTCACCTTCCTCATTTTGTTCAAAATGAGATTCTTGCCTTCATTGGATATTATATCAAGCTATTAGGATTAATTCGGAGAAAACAACTCCCATTTAAATATCCAATAGTCTTATAGTCATTTTCTTAGTTTCCATATGCTTATTCATAGTTATGTCTAATAAAAGTGGTTTTTTACTAACTCTTATATTTGAATTTCAAATTCAAGGCTCACTACAAAGTGGTATAGGTAAGTCGTCTCATTTTGTTTTGTATTTGTTTTACATTCCATTTCCTTGAGCATGCTCCCCTTTCCATCTTGCTTTTTCTGTTTCATTTTTGGGAACTATAATAATTTTTTTTGTTAATATCACAATTTGTGTCTCAGTATTTCATAATTTTAGTGTCACTATTATATATATTTCAAGATTTTGTTATTATAATTTTTGTATCTAACGGTTGAAGTGGAGAAGGATTTCAGCTTTTTATAAGCTTAAACTAGCCCCACTTTTGGGAAAAAAAGGAATTTTCATAAGAGTTGCAATTGGGAATTGGTTTTCCAAGGTTAAGGATAATTGGATGGGATTAATTAGTATGGAAATGTACTTACAAAAATTAAAGATATATAAGTCCTCAATATGGACATGTGCAGTACAAATTTGAAGATAGTGTAGCCCAAATCTAAGAAATACCATCCTTGTGAAGTTATGTCATGATTGGAATTGTTTTTATACTTCAAAAGTAATTATGCATAGACCTTTAAAGCGTCATTTGGAAATCATTGTCAAACTTTTATTATATGGAATTGTTATATTTTTCCAAAACATATCATGATCAAGAAAACTAACCTATATTAGTTCATCCCACACCTTTTTCTAAATGATATAATTCTCAAATGCACCAATTCCATATTGTTCTTAAAATTATTTTATGCCAAAGAATGACATCCTAGAGAGAATTAATACTTTTAGTATTTCAAAAGAATCATGTAATTAGAGTCTAGAAAAATTATGTTTAGTTACAAAATAAAATCTAGGGAGTGAAAAAGGACCATGTTTTTCTTTGAAGTTATTTTTTAATTTTGTTTTTCTTCAATAAAATTCTAGATCTAATTCTATAGATTAAACCTTTTCAAAATGTGCATTGCTCTAGATAGCTTCAATTCAAGTATTATTCATTAGTTTCATCTTTTTATACTTGGATATCAGGTGATATTTTCTAATAACATGACTCAAGCTTATGTGATCCTATGCCAACTTATCTTTGACCAAGTCATAAATAATAACTTAATCTATTGGACTCTATTTTACATTATTGCTCAGTTACAAAATATTGGACATGGATATTTGATTTAGCTCATTTAAAACATACAATGTTAATTTATGTTTCGAGTTACAATATCTCTCTCATTTTAACACTTTCCTTCATTGTTCAATTATAATTACTCTTAATGTCTAGAATTTATTGTCATTATGGGTTTATTTTCATTATTCTAGATCTTTGGTTACTTATGGTATGATGTCCCTCAAATCCAAGCTTTAAAATAAGTCTATTTTCATGGAGAAACTTTTAGTGTTATTCATGAAATAGGTTTCATTAGGTATGTATAAAAGTTGTTCTTAAATATGTCACTTTTCAGTTTATTTCAAATCATTGGGCATCTAAACATAATTTTTTTTATAATGTGATGATGTAGACTCAAGAACCTCTAACTCTTTGTTCTAAATATGATTGACTTTATATACAATTTCGTAAGGATTTTAATTTTCATATATTGCAATATTTAATTAGTTCCTTTGCAATCTTGATGTACTTAAACAATTCCTTAATCATGTTTTAAATTCAATTAATATATATGGTTGTGCAAAGTTGTGAATCCAACATTTTCTGAATCTGCGTTGATCTAGGTTGTTTGAATCCATTCAATCTTCATTAGTTACATGTTCTATTATTTGGATATCATACCATCAATTGTAATAGTTTCATTTAAACTTGTATGATCCTATAAAACCTCATCTTCAATCATGTCATGAAGTATAATTGAAACTCATACACTCTATTTCTCTTACTCATTCTATTTAACATTATTGGTGAGTTGTCAATATTTCCACATAGATATTTGATATATCTATTTGAATACATATAAAATAACTTTATGCTAGTAAAATGTTACATTTGTTTCATCTGCATCTTTCCTAAATCAAGGTAAATGGGCTAGATAATAAGTGGCATGACTTGTTTTATTTAACTATTCAACGTGCCATGATATCCCTTCCATCTTATGTTTAACAAAAGTCTAATTGCATGAAGCAACTTCTAGTGTCCTCTTGTCTAGTTTTGGCACTAGGTTTCACCATGTACTGAAAAGAGGTGTATATAGATCTATCACATTTTCCTCTTTCAATTGTTAAAAAAAATAGTGAAAACATGATATAAAAAGGATTCACCTTTAAATCCTTATACTAGATAATTCTTGCTTCATAAAATTTTGGTTTCACATTTTGAGGTTCATACATTACAATATTTTATTAGTTACTTTACAAAGTGTATACATTTACATAATCCATTGATCATTTTTTAATTACATAAATGCACCTGTTAATCAAATGGAAAAAAACCACTCTCAAATCCTTTTATGATGTTTGATGTATGATTTGTATTTTTTATTACATTATTTCTTTCTTTCTAATGCAGATAATTATTTCTACGCTTGTTACCTTCATGGTGACCTAAACACATTTTAATATCATGTTAGTTTTAATATGGTGAGTCATAATGATATACATCTAGAAATAAATCTAATTTAAATGATAGTAACAAGAGAGTGTGTTTGGGGCAAAATCTCACTCCAATATTTTGGCCATGCATGTTTTGATAGTAGTTGATGTTATGACAAACATGGACGCTTCTAATAAAGCCAAACTAAAATCACAATAATTTATATATGTCTCGTTTGTGCCTAAATTATTATGTAAAGCATAACTTCCAACCATTGTGGTGATGGTACATTCTTATATATTATAATAACTTATAACCTTTCACATCTTATAATTTTGCTAGATCTAGTAATGCCCCAATAATTTTTTATTTGGCACTCAATCTATTTTTACAACAAGGTATGATCATTTATAGATTGAGTTTCATTCTAAGAAAATGATTACTTGGACTATATACTCATTAAGGAAATACCCTAAGATATGAAGAAAATAACCTAACATAAACAATATTGTAGACACTACGACCCAAATGTTATTATCTAAATAATAATTTGATACAATTGAAATTTATTTGCTTAACATTTTGACACTGTAAAAACATCACTAAAATGTATTAAAACATTAACTAAACAAAAGGAATGTACTAAACTCAATACCCCTATTAGTGTAATACAATACGTATAAAATTATGATTAATATAATTTTAAACTTCAAATTAATATTATAAAATAGTTGATAAAAGATAATAAAAATTATTAAAATTGATCCCCCTTGGTTAAGATTTGGTCTTCCATAAGGAAACATGAAAGAGATAATGACCCAAGGCCTAGAGGGATCTGACATCTTATAGAACACCAACAGGTCATTCGAAGTGGATTAATTTTCCTTGAATAGCGAAAAATTGTTGTCCTTCATATTGACAATAGATTTTGTTAGTGTCATAAAACAATAATTACTACTATACAAATTTATATATTTATTGATTAATTTCTATTCTTATATTACTTTGGATTAGAATTGTGATATTATTAAATCATGTATATCTAAATATTATATCAATTACGAGTTTAATATAATTATCATCTATATACTTATATGTTTTTTAATTGCATATAACAATAATAATTTATATCGCATATATAGATAATGAAAACAAAATTATCAATTCTTTTTTATATAAAAGTAATAATAATTTATATCACATATATGAAAATAAACTTACATTCCTTCCCACTTTTCATAAATGTATACGTATACCAGTGATTTATGGGTCATTCCTAGAAACAATCATGCAATAATATACACATCATAAATAAATAAACAAATATTGTTATTAATGAAATAATCCAAAAAATAATAAATATAATTTAAATAAAAATATATATTATGAATTACGATTATATGTAATGATATAATTAATTTTAATTTTAAAACATATGAGAGATTTTCTGTGTGAAAAATATAAAACAATAGATGTTGTGAAAAATATAAAACAATAGATGTAGAGGGCCATTTCAATTTATGTGCATTAAACTATCCTCGGAAAAAACAATAGGAATGATAGAGGGACTAGCTAATACTAGACCAGAATGGATAGGGGGCGTTGAATCCCCAAAGAAGGGGAAGGTTGTAATGTAACTGATTCCGGGGGATTGAAGCTAAAGAGGGCTATAAAAAAGCTAAGCTGGATTGGATTATTATTGATGTAAAAGTTGAATAAACCAGTGATGATAAGAAAAAAAGAGTAACTCACAGAACATAGCTATATGTATGTATTGTTAAGTTTAATAAATCTATCAAAAGAAAGGAAGGGTAACCGCAAGATGATAGAAGCGGGAAGTTGGTTCCATTAATGAGTTTGAGTAGCCAATAAATTTATTAGTGGGTTTAATTGACATGTTAAAAACCTTAGATTAAAGCGATGGATGCATAACACAATAGACAAAGATGTGTAGTTAACATGAATCTGAATCCAGAGACATTAATCTGAATCTGAATCCAAAGACATGCTTACGTAGGTGGATAGAGATGATATGGTTAAAATTATGGAGGGGGAAACAGAGCATTAAATGAAAAATTCATTGGTATGGTTGACACATCCATGGCTCGTAATGGAGGGAAAAAAGCATTAAATTCATAACGAGTAACATTATTAAAGAGGAAACAAGCATTAAATGAAAAATTCATTCAATTTAATAGAAGTGGTATGGTGGATAGCTCTGAGAAGGAAACAGAGGCTTAAATCCATGGCTCATAAAATTATTGAATAGGAAACAAAGCCTTAAATCCATGTCTAATACACTTGGCACAAGGGTATAATTATTGGGGAAATGGAGCCTTAAATCCATGCGTTGTGCACTTGGCACAAGGGTAAAATTATTGAGGAAAATAGAGCCTTAAATCCATGGCTGATGCTTAAAACAATACAAAACTAACCATTTATACCAAAAGGGAAAAGAACAACAACCAAACCACAGGGTAAAGGAACAAAGAACACAAGACACAACCATGGGTTAAGCTAATAAAGAAGAAGAAGTGTTATATCGGAAAATTACAAACTAAGCAAATCCAAATAATACAGAGCGAGTGATGCTTGAATTCCTAGGGGAGAGGATAAATTGTTCAAGCTAGAGTGTGAGACATGTGTACAATGGTTGATTGAAGCAATGAAGAAAAAATAGGATTTATTGAGGAGGAAGCAGATTTTTAAATTCAAAATAAAAATGGCTAAAGCACCCAGTTTAAACTAATCAAAAGGAAATAGGTACCAATACAAATATCAGGAATTGGGATTTGATTCAATTTCGTTTCTTTAGCTAGATACACAGGGCTTTGAACAACAACCACTTTTTTTCTTCTTTCATTCATTTCGTTGCAACGCCAGCCCTTCATTTTTACAATGCACCCAACAAAAATACAAGGTTATGAAATGGAATTAGCTCTTGCACTAAAGCAAAGATGAACATAATAAAAACTGAAATGAAATTAAATAGAATTGAATTAAACCTTGAGCTGCATTCCGGACTATTGTCAGAAATAGCTCGCATGTGTGTATCAATATCAAGTTATACACCCCCGCCATACTGAATATTTCGATGACTCCACTCGCTAACTGCACGCTAGTGAAGAATCTCACGTGCCTCGCAAACCAATTGGGCATGACCAGCGTTGGATCGAGATTCGAACCCTGAACGTTGAGTACCGTCGATGTCAAGCTTCCCAGCAGACAAGCCAGTCCGCTCAACAGCATGGTGGAGACGAGCATCGCCCTTCTTCCGAATTTGTCGAGCATGGCTGCCGTGAGGGCGTAGGCGAGTATTTCTTCGATTGCGTTGACGAAAACTCTCACATATAAATTAGTACTCAGATTTACCATGTTCAGGCTTAATCCATAGTACCCCACACCACAGACCAACCATATGAACGCCATTAAAACCATCCTTGTCATTCCCCCAATGTTTTTTTTCTTAATTGGGCGGGTGCGGCACCACCGTGCACGTTCTTTTTTCAATATTCATGCACATCGGCTACGCCTTTCACATAAAAACACTTAGTTTATTTTATCAACCGAGTAAAAGCTTTAATCTTTACACTCAACACCTTCCTTAACCGAATATGCAATTAAACTGAAAACATAACAATTGCACATAAGTGTAAAGGGAGGGGCAACTCCCGAACAAGTTCACCTGATAACAATATATTCTGAGATTATTCAATAATACATTATACAAGTGTGCCTGGCGTAAACCCAAGGCCAACACTTAGAATTGTTTTTACAATGTAGGCATAGAACAACCTTCCAATACATATGCTAACTCCTTACGGTAGGAGGGCGCTCAACCAAGACGCAAGACCTCCTCCTTTAAGCCCTGCATAAAACTGCTCCACAAAACCCACTCGTATACGGCCTCCTTGGCAAGCTCCAACCGAGACAATTTGCGTACTTCCTTTATTTCTTAATGCGCATAAGGCATGCGCATTTGCTTCTCTAAGGAATGCACACTTCCTGTCCTTGTGCGAAGTGCTTGAGCAAAGATGCTTGATGATCCAAATGAGCTTTTGCGTTCACATATATATACGCATGCTAGCCCAAGTGTGAGGGGTGTTGGTTTTAAAAGCCGACCTCACAAATTATATTATAACAGCATGCTTCAACCTTTTTTGTGGGTCGGCCTTTGCTATATGCAAAGCCACTGCACGCCAAGGTATAGGCCTTTCATCCTCTTTTTATTTCGCACTAAGTGTCATTGCGCTTAGCCTTAACGTCGCATAGCTGCAGTCATTTGTCGCACGGTCAGGTCGCCCACCCGGGTCGCCCGCCCATCGTGCACGGGTCGCCCGCCCATTGTGCATGGGTCACCCGTCGCTGCGCACTTGCTGTCGTTTGAGCGACATCCACCCACTATCATTTGAACCATGTCCGCCCGCTGTCATTTGAACCACGTCCGCCCGCTGTCATTTGAACCACGTCCGCCCGCTGTCGTTTGAACTGCGCCCGCCCGCTGTCGGACTATACCTGCACTCCACACACAACTGTGCCATGTGTTGTCATTCGGGTCGCCTGCCCCTCAGGCGCGGGTCACCCACCCATCGTGCATGGGTTGCCCATTGGTCGTTCGCCTGTCCACCATACCAGCTCATTTGCCTGTCCGTCGCATTAGCTCGTCTGCCTATTGCGCCGTGCCCGCATGCTAACTCGCCGGTCCATCACGCACTGTGCACGAGTCGCCCGCCCGTCGTGCGCGGGTCGCCCACGGGTCGCCCGCCCGGGTCGTCCACCCGTCGTGCATGGGTCGCCCACCTGTGGTGCATGGGTCGCCCGTGCCCAACAATACTTGTGTGACCGCGCCCAGTGTTGGAACGTGTCTGCCCATCGTGCACGGGTCGCCCGCCCGTCGTGCGGGGCGCCCGCCCACCATCGTGCACGCCTGCCCGGGTCATGCCCACCGCTCAACTGTCGTGCGAAGGAGCATTTTCCCATCTTGCATCCTGCCCAATTTTTCAAGGCGTTACACTCTCCTCCACCCGAAAACGTTGTCATCCAGACAACACACCATCTCAGTAGCTCTCTACCAAGATCGTCATCAGCCATGATGTAGACCCCTCCATATAAGGAAAACATCTCTACAACATATATAAGGCTCTATCTCCATGAGGCCATCAACTCCATGTGCAAACTGCCCATGTGTATCATCAAGTGTTACACACCCTGGTCATGTGTCAACACTCATCTTTACGATCCCATGCTCAGGTCCATGGAAACCCCATCTTTCTGCCGCATGTCAGGATCATCATACCTGCTCGAATATGTTGAGGGCTCACTACCTTGAGCAGCCAACAATGATCCCCTTCTTCTATGTCATCTAAGAAGATGTGAAGAGAGAGGAGCCGGGAGGCTCTCCCTTACTAATAAGCTTGATCCATTTATCAGGATCTTCCACCTCCATCCGTTGTAGATATTCTTCCCGATCTTCCTTCTAGATGTTCTACCTCACATATACCTCATCCTCATCATCATCGTCCTCTACTAAATCCAGCCTTCTTGATAAGTCCAAGATGCTATCTGAAAGTGATCGGTTGACTAATGACTGTTCCGCAAGCTTTGCCTCAATAGTGGACAACCGCTTGTTCACCTTTACCGTATCTTCCATCTGCATACCTCCTAACTTATAATCAGGTTTTGTTACACCAATGGTTGGAACACCAACGGGCACATCCTCCTTTCCATCATAAATGAAGAGTTTCCTCAGATGTGGTACAACCATAGCCTCAAACTGTTTCATGAACTCCATCCCCAATACGGCCTCATAGTCATCAATTTGCACTATGGTGAAGTCCACTTTTCCGGTCCATTGACCAAGTGTAGTGTCTACCTTTTCAGCTATACCAAGGATTGCCATTGGAGGAGAATTTACTGTCTTCATTTGTGCCTTCACCGGCACAAATTTCAGGCCAAGTCTCCTTGCGGTATCTTCACTCATGAAGTTGTGTGAAGCCCCACTATCGACCATAGTGAGTACCTCGGTACCACCAATCATCATCTGAACATACTCCAACCTATTTCTTTCCAGGTCCCTTCTAGAGGTCACTTCCGTAGTAGCAGAGGCTCCAAGGATCTGCATCATCCCTACAGAAGCATTGTCATCCTCATCAGATTGTGTAGCAGTGGCCACCTTTGGTTTAGAGAGGCAATTCTTAACCACATGTGGTCCTGCACATAGCCAACATTTCAAAGGCTTCTTCTCTTTCGGATTATCATCCAACTTCGAAGCATCATCCTTCTTCTTTTCTATTGGTTTATTGGACTTCTTTTTCTCATTAGAAGTCTCATCATAGTGATCCACTAATCTATCGACCGCAGTGAAGGCCTCTTCAAGCGTTCTAATCTTCTGTCTCTTCACCTCATTACGGGCCCAAGGCTTCAACCCAATAATAAAATTGAAAACTTTTTCCCTCTCGGCCATGTCGGGAAGTTCCAGAGCTGTGCTTGAAAACTCTCGCTGATATGCTTGTAAGCTTCCGGTTTGTTTGATGAACTTAATTTTCATCCTTGCTTCCCATGTTTCATCCTGAGGAATGAAATGGGACTGCAAAGCTTTCTTCATGTCCTCCCACGAAGTGATGTCATCAGCATTAAAATTGATAATCTGATCCACCCTCCTTCGCCACCACATCTTGGCATCATTTGTCAGGAATTGAGCGGCCACCTTAACTTGTGCCTCCCCCTCAGGTAGACCTAATCGTTCCAGGTACTGCTCCATGTCCCATAGGAAGTTGCAAAGAACCTTTGCGCTCCTTGTACCATCATAAGATTCCGGCTCCTTGACATTTACATGAGGCACTCCTCCACCTGAGTTGTGTCTCATGGCCCTTTTCAACACCACAATCTCGTCTTTAGCTTCATCAAGAGCTTTGCTTGTTTTGTCAAGAGTCCCTTTCAAGTTCACGATCTCCGTAAGACCTTGATCTCTTAATTCTTCAACCTCTTTGACCCTGCCTTCAAGTTGTGTACACAAGAAATCAGTGTACTCATACTGTGTCTTGAGCTCATCATGCTGTGTACGGAGTTCTTCAAGCTCTTCTTTGACCTTTGAGATGGTCTCTCGCTCCTTAGTAAGTGAGTCCACATCTTGGTTCCAAGAATTCTCCAAAGTCTCCATCCTTTCAATTACCCTTCCCATGAACTCAAGAGTAGTATCTTTCACTGCGTCCTTCATTGTATGACTAGACCCAACTTGAGAGTTAGCCGCCATCTTATTTCTTTTCTGTGACCTAGTGTAAACCATTCACTGTCTTCCCCAAGTCACCTGCAAGAACCTTGCCGACCGTTATGAGCAACCCTGCTCACCAGCTCTAGACGGAGCTCTAATACCACCTGTCATGCCCCCAATATTTTTTTTCTTAATTGGGCGGGTGCGGCACCATCGTGCATGTTCTTTTTTCAATATTCATGCACATGGACTACGCCTTTCACATAAACACACTTAGTTTATTTTATCAACCGAGTAAAAGCTTTAATCTTTACACTTAACACCTTCCTTAACCGAATATGCAATTAAACTGAAAACATAACAATTGCACGTAAGTGTAAAGGGAGGGGCAACTCCCGAACAAGTTCGCCCGATAACAATATATTTTGAGATTCTTCAATAATACATTATACAAGTGTGCCTGGCATAAACCCAAGGCCAACACTTAGAATTGCTTTTACAATGTAGGCGTAGAACAACCTTCCAATACATATGCTAACTCCTTCCGGTAGGAGGGCGCTCAATCGAGACGCAAGACCTCCTCCTTTAAGCCCTGCATAAAACTGCTCCACAAAACCCACTCGTATACTGCCTCCTTGCCAAGCTCCAACCGAGACAATTTGCGCACTTCCTTTATTTCTTAATGCGCATAAGGCATGCGCATTTGCTTCTCTAAGGAATGTGCACTTCTTGTCCTTGTGCGAAGTGCTTGAGCGAAGATGCTTGATGATCCAAATGAGCTTTTGCGTTCACATATATATACGCATGCTAGCCCAAGTGTGAGGGGTGTTGGTTTTAAAAGCCGACCCCACAAATTATATTACAACGCCATGCTTCAACCTTTTTTGTGGGTCGGCCTTTGATATATGCAAAGCCACTCCACGCCAAGGTATAAGCCTTTCGTCCTCTTTTTATTTCGCACTAAGTGTCATCGCACTTAGCCTTAACGTCGCATAGCTGCAGTCATTTGTCACACGGTCGGGTCACCCGCCCATCGCGCATGGGTCGCCCGCTCGTTGTGCATGGGTCGCCCGCCGCTGCACACTTGCTGTCGTTTGAGCCACGTCCATGCGCTATCATTTGAACCAAGTCCGCCCACTGTCGTTTGAACCACGTCTGCCCGCTGTCGTTTGAACCACATCCGCCTGCTGTCGTTTGAATTGCGCCCGCCCGCTGTCAGACTATAGCCACGCTCCACACACAACTGTGCCATGTGCTGTCGTTCGGGTCGCCCGCCCATCGTGCGTGGGTTGCCCATGGGTTGTTCGCCTGTCGGCCATACCAGCTCATTTGCCTGTCTGTCGCATTAGCTCGTCTGCCTGTTGCGCCGTGCCTGCATGCTAACTCGTCGGTCCATTGCCCACTGTGCACGGGTCGCCCGCCCGTCGTGCACGGGTCACCCACGGGTCACCCGCTGGGGTCGTGCACGGGTCACCCACGGGTCACCCGCTGGGGTCGTCCACCCGTCGTGCACGGGTCGCCCGCTCATCGTGCATGGGTCACTCGCGCCCAACAATACTTGTGTGACCGTGCTCGGTGTTGGAACGTGTCTACCCATCATGCACGGGTCGCCTGCCCATCGTGCGGGGCACCCGCCCACCGTCGTGCATGCCTGCCTGGGTTGTGCCCACCGCTCAACCGTCGTGCGAAGGAGCGTTTGCCCATCGTGCATCCCGCCCGATTTTCCAGGGCGTTACAATCCTAGTCTGTGTCACGGGCGACTTGGATACATCCAACGGGCTTCCCGATGGTTCCTCGGGCTCTGCTGGATCGTGCTCGCACCTGTCCAATGCCAACGAAACTCTTGCCGGTAGAGATTTCCCATTCTTGGCTGCAATCGATCTCATGAATTTCATGGCATCTTCTAGCCTGCCCTTGACGAGATACCATCGCGGGGACTCTGATACAAATGGCAGAATGAAAAGGGGATACAAGGCTGAAGGAATCAAAGCGACTATGTAGAGATATCTCCAGCTGCCAGAAAAGTAGGAGAGAGCTAGAAGCAGAGCTATGCCGAGGGAAAAGAAGTACAAAATCGACATGCCAACTCGTCCTCTCTTAGACGGCCCGATGGGTTCAGTTACCAAAATGAAGGATGACAACCCAACGTTGCCAGTGCTAATTCTCCTCAGTAAACGGAGAATCAAATAAACCCAGAAATTGGGCGAGAAGGCCGTCAAGAAGCTGAGATGGTGTCGCAAATATAGACAAACCTCAGCACTCCCTTCCGTCCCAGCGAAGAATCAGACAATTGATCAAATAACCCTGAACCTGCATCAGTAAATAAACATCAAGATCCAATAACTGTAACCAAGCAAATTCTTAACAATTACTTCAAATTCTTAATGATCTAGCAGTAGCAAAGTGCATATAAAGCTTTAGAGGTGAAATTATCAAAATTACCGATCAAACACCCGATGAAAAACGCAGACTGCAGAACGCCAACTTTATATTTCTGAAACCGTGGAAACTCCACTCCCTCCATCCCAGCTCTATGACGCCCGATCCAAGGAACACACAGATCCCATGGAACTGCAGGATTTGAACCCACGCTTCATGGAAAGGAAATCGTCGAAGGGTTTCTCTATGTTGCAGTGCAAGTTGGGCTCATAGTCTGCAAAAATCATGACCATCCTATGAAAGGCCTAGAGAGTCCATGCGAGACTAGAGAGCATGAAATTCTTGAGCTGCCATCATCCGAATTCTCCCATCCATTTCTGAATTGAGAGTCATTATTTTCTGGTTTTTTAAAATTTCAATTCTCACTTTTCTCCTTTTTGGAAAAAGATGGGTTGATGCTTTCGCTTTTTTTAAATTTCTATTCTCGTGCTTTCTATTTTTGAAAAACGATGTCACCTAAATGTTTTTGCTGCCAGGTTCATGCTTTTTCCGTCCACGTTAGGCCGATTCTTTTGTTGTTAGGTTCATTTTTTTCCGTCACTGATGCTTTTGTTGCCATGAAATATTAAACGCACATCTTGCCAATAGGACTTTCATTTATGTTTTGTTTTTATTTATTTATTTATTTCCAGTTTATAATTCAGTGTTAATTAATTTTTGTTTTTGGGATGTTTGTTGTAGGGTGTTGAAAGGCTTTATGTAAAATTGCAAAGCAATATGTATTTAGAGTAAGTGCCTTGACAAATTTGCAAAACCGTTTTAAATAAGTTTTAAAAAGGGCAAGTGGAAAATTGTGTATGTGTGAATCTTTACAATGAACGGGGTCCTCCTTGATATAGAAGAATATAGGAATTAATGTAGCCATATAACTGAAATGGCTAGCAAACTCAAATGAACATCAAAACGCTCACCTGATATATTTCACATAGCCAAGGCAAAAAAAAAAAACATCATGAACATCTCAAAACTCATAATTAAATTTGTATTTAAAAATCATAATTAATTTGTTTCTTCCATAAAAATTTTCTATTTATTACTGCAGTATGATTCTTGTCCATTTTACTTTTTTAGGAAACAACCATGGAGAATTTCATACTAAACATCTCGTAAACATTGTAGAAAGAATGGGCACATTGAAGGCAGGAATGAATATTATCTAGTGGCCAGATATTATTTCTCAATCAGTATATATATTTTCTTTATATTAAACACTTTTAAAAAAAAATTATTGTTGTAATATTTTTCTACAAAGTAATTATTTCACATGATTGTTTGAAATTTTTGTAAAGTCAAGATGAATGTCTAGGTACTATGATTTGAATATTGTCGTGATAATTCAGATATCAATATATACATGATAATGTAACAAATAAAAACGTTTCCTCCCTCATTGGACATTCAATTTTCCCTTGAAATAACTAAAGTTTTTAAATTTGAACTTTGTTGGTTTTCCATGTTACTAGAGTCTAGGATAGAATCTTACAATCAATGACGCTGCCAATCCAAGTATCATAAAAAACTACCATGCACGCTGAAATGATATACAACAATAAACCTATTAGTGCATAAAATATAGACAAATTTTTATAATTTTTACAACCCAACTTTGTTGTATTATCAATTTATAACATAGGTCGGGGCTCTCTTACTAGCAATAATATCCATCATACATACACTAGTACATCAATACAAGGAAAAGATACATTGATAATCTAGATGATATGGAACTCAATCAAAACTACTTTTTCATGTCATGAATACAATATGGGTCCTTTGCTTCCATTCTAGGGTTGATCCCGTATAAATAAACCAACTCTTTTAGGCCATTGAACTCGTTTCTCCAATCTTCCATCTAGTTAATCATAAGACCATATACAACCAACACATATGGACTTCATGCTCACTAGATGCTACATAATCCTTCGAGAAAAAGGCATTTTTGAGTCTTCTTACCTGTTGTTGCTCCTCAGCTGCTTTGGAACTTCTTCCCACTATTTTCCTCTTGCACTGCTCCAATGAAGACAAACATAGGGCAAGAGGCAATCTTCCTATCACGGTAACACGTCCTTCTCCCACAATGAACTTGGGTTGTAGAAATTCTCTTCCCAGTTGGTCGAACCTTAATCACCTTTAATATATGCCTCATTTAGAAGACACCATAGTCCTTCAATGGTGATACCTTTAGGGTCAACTTGGTCCAATCTCATGCTACCATCCAATAGTCCACATGTGTCCAATACCAAACTTTGCAACTTGGACATCTACATCAACTATGAAATCAACATCAATAAGAGGATACACATACTTTCCTTTCCAATACATTGTTGGTCCTCTTCTACTGAAGATCTATGCTTCTTGACATCTAGTTAGGGCACACCAAAGTAAATTTAAATCATTACATTTCAAAGAGTTTAGGTCCATTAACAGATTTCATTGGATGTGAAAGTCATCATTGTATTCTGCATTTCATAAATTTGTCAATTAGCCCAAATCAATGTTTTGCATGGATAAAGAGGAAAGTCCTAAGTGGTATTTAGTCTTCCTTGATCATTGACTTAGAGTCTAGGGTTCTTGATTCAACCCTAAGGGAGAATAACCAATCTTCTTGAGCATATCTGGGTAAGTATATAATTATTGGAGGTTTGTTAGAGGAGATATTGTTGTTCCTACAAGAGATTTATTATAGGAGACTATAATTCACTGAATGACCAAGAAAATCAAATTAGAATTGTATGGGAATTTTTCTTTTATTTACTAGGATGTTTTAGATCCCAATTCCATGTGGAATCCCTCAAAAACACCTCTCTTAAGCCATAGGAAAAAATAGCAGAAAATTACTAGTCTAAAATTTAGAAATTCGAGAACTAATGAGCTAGTAAATATATCAAATGCCTAGCCTAATCAAGTGAAAATGTAATAGGGTAATTTTTGTTATTAGCAAGAATAGTTTTATGATCTTATGCAAGTTGAATCAAATTGATTGAGACTCATTAGCATGCTCTAAAAAATAGTAGAACTTTATTGTTATTTGGCACAAAGGTCTTCGAGAAATTTAAATTTGGGAATAAGATAACTAATTCAAGCAATTCAATGATTACTATGACCTTACAAAGATGTTACAAGGATGAAATGATTCTTTTGATCCTGAAAAATAAATTACTTTAAACATCTAACCCAATCCTACAACAAGAAATCATCAATACTAAATGCAAAAATAGAAAAAAAAAAGAACAAAAGATACATGTGATTAATAAGTGAAAGGAAGAAAAGTAAATTATTAAAAAGGCTCTAAGGCTCCTAGGATGGCCAAGCCCAAGGAAACTCAGAGTCCCATGGAGGATAAGAAGACTCAAAAGCTAAACATGGTATCAATCTTCATTATTTAAATAAATACAATTACTTCCATGCAAGAAATAATAGTGGAGCTCCAAAAACATGAGTTCTCTCCATAAGAAGGCTAATAAAAATCAACCCCTAGATTATTCCACAAAAATAAATAATATTAGGCACAAATATGAAATTATCCATAAACCTTCCTAATGAACATATTCAAGTTAAAAGAGAGGTTTAATGTGTTGAAGGATGGTCATATGGGCCTTAATTTATGTCTAATTTAGAGGCCCATCACCTGACCTAAGGCATGCTTGAGATAAAAAAAATATTTGAAGCGCTAGAAAATTACATGAGAAAAACCATGAAATTTTTCAGAAGAAGGATGTTGGAGAGTAGAAAGATTTAGTAGAGAAAACAAGGAAAAAAAGATATTTAGATAGAATGATAGATCCAAGAAATAGAAAAACTTAACACCAACAATCGAAGTAGAATTGATGATCCACTTATTGCAATCCAATAGTTCGTACAACAGTTGGTCGACCAGAGTGACTAACTAACTACTCATGTCAACAAAGTTCAAGATAAAGTGATAGTTCAATGGAAAAAAAATATATCCACCATAATTCGAAAGGCTCACCAAGAATTTTCCTGAGAAAAGGAAGAGTGAGAAAAACATTATATTACAGAGCCAAATATTTTTAATATTTTCCCAATATAACTTTCATCCACATGTAATCATATATAAACTCAATAATTTCTAATTTGAGAATTGTCCTCCCAACAGGTAACTTAACCTCGAGCAAAATCTACTCATGAGAATCTGCCAATGTTATTGATTATTTGCATCGAATTGTTAATAAAGTGCAACAATTGGAACACCAATTACTAGTTGATCAATAATTGTTAGTGCACATATCACTAGCCGATAAGCTATAATATTTGAAATACTTAAAAACGTTTGATACCTATGAAAGTATAGTTTTACGAAAATGGTCTATATGATAATTATATTCAAGTACTTACACCAACTACCTATCAAACAACATTCCCTGTGACTTCAATGCCAATACATACAATAGTACAATCATCTTGGTCATCTATCTGACAACATAAATTCAATTTCTTTGAGCCAAGATTTTAGGATGTGGTCTCTCTTCAGAAAAACAATATGACACTCATGAAATGAAGTTGAATGTTCCAATTTGTTGCCGAGGGAAGGGAAAAGAAGATGAATTCACATTTTAAATCCTGTAGATGTAATTCAACAAGTTCTAGTTGACCACGAAACTAGATCTGCTAATTAGCCAACCACCCTTCTGGAATAACTTTCATTTCATTCTAAGCATTTACATTTTCTAATTTATGATGTATCAAATTTTGTAAATTTTTTGTAAGACTCCAAATCTTCCCTTCTTTGTCACAAATAAGGAATTAAGGGAAGGGGAGATGTTGGATGGGCTAGTCGACTTAGTTGACCATCCCAAACAACTGTAGAATTGATATCATAAAGTCCATCAACTCTCTAGTTGAGTTAACAGTCTAAGTTAGATAGGTTAAATTTCTTTTCACAATTAAATTGTTGTGACCATCTTGACATAGTATATATATGGTAATGTATGCATCATTGTATCTATTGTGATTGGCTTATGAAGAGAATATAATATAAAGTAACACTTTTTTGGTTCTCTTCTACATAGCTTCTCTTCTTCTATTCGTATGTTCCGTACATTCGTGTGATTTTTTGTTTTGATTTGTACTAGTAACCAATAGTCATTGTCTACTACACTACAACAACTATATATCAAATTTTTTGGAATATTTTACTAAAATATAAAATATTGTAAAATTTTGGTGAATCTTTCAATGTATTGAAAAATCTTGTAAAATATTAGTGAATCATTCACTTAATTATAAAATATTGTAAATTATAGGTGAATCACTCAATGAGTCCTTACATCAAGTTATTTTTTCCTTCTTGTGCATTAGTTTTCTAATAGAAAAATAATTATCCAATTACTCCCCTTGAAAAAAGCCAACATCTTTAGGATTTGGTCGTTCATCACCATCTATAAGTTTGTCAAGTCCTTGGTGTGTAACTATATTGTTTTCTTCTTTAGTCAAAACTGTAATAATTGTTCATCAATATACAATTTTTTGAAATTACAGAAAATGCGCAATGAGATTGGCTAAATGATAAAATATGTAATTAAAGGCTAATTTCCTATATGATAAAAAAATCTATTAAGACAAACTCACTATAAATCCACAATTTTTGAGTTCAAAAATATAGCCCGCCAAGAAAAATGTTCATTACTTAGTATAACATGTTACAAAATAATCAAGCGATTTCAACTTCAAAAATCATATTACATTAAACAATCTATCAACCTCCACTAATTCCATGTATTTCTCCTTTAACCTTTCCCTCAAAAGTATAATTTCATTAAAGGAATGTTTCTCTCATGACAATAGATCCCCTACAACGAACACATAGGAAGCTGGAGCATAGGTCATTTTTCCATACAAATAACCAAGTAGAACATATTTCCCTTTCTTGATAACTATTTTAAAATAAAATGCAAGATAAATATTGGATTATCTAAAAAGCGAAGAAGCTTTGGTCATGCCAGAAAGTGAACTAGAAATTATTTTTTTTCATTAAACGATTAGATATATTAGATATATAAAAAAGTAATAATAATTTTGCAAAATATGTGGAATACGCAAAGAATAAACAAGGCAATATATGATTCCTAATATTCTGTGTTTCTCATGTAAACGTAAAAAAAAAAAAAAACAAAAAACAAAAAACAAAAAAACATGAGGCTTCTTATTCAATAACAACGTTAACTTTAACCCAACACTTTTTAAATCAATGATAATTAGATGAAGCCAGTCATTCCCAAACAAATGGCTCATTAAACAATAAAAGGAGAACTATACGTGTTCAAGCAACTAACAATTTTTTTAAACAAAATAAACAAAAAAAATTTAAACTTTAGCCTTTTGCTCAAAAGTATAATTTCATTAAAGGAATGTTGTTCCCATGACAATAGATCCCGTATAATGACCACATAGGAAGCGAGAGAAAATGTCATTGTTTCATGCAAATAACCAAGTAGAACATATTTCCCTTTCCTAATTAATATTTTGAAATAAAATACAAGATAAATAGTGGATTATCTAAAAGGTGAAGAAGCTTCGATCATGGAAGGAACTGAACTTGAAATTGAATATTTTTCCTTAAATGATTAGATATATAAAGAAGTAATAATAATTACGTAAAATATGTGAAATACCCAAAAAATAAACAAATCCATATATGATTCATAATATCCTATGTTCCTCAAGTAAATATAAAAGCCAAGAACATAAGGCCTTTTATTCAAGAAACCATGTTAAATTTAACTCAACACTTTTTAAATCAATGATAATTAGATGGAACCAGATGTTCCCAAACAAATGTCTCATTAAATAATAAAATGAGAACTACAAGTGTTTTAAGGGACTAACATATTTTATAAACAAAATAAAACCAAAATTTTAAACTTGAAAAATGCTTCAAATTCTTGGCCAAGATATGAGATCTAAACATTAAGGAAATTTCATGTACTTGAATGACTATATTTTTGCATAGAGGAAAGCTTCCTAAATGAATTACTTATCATTCAATAGTAGGATATTAGGTATATGAAGAGATATGTTCTGGATTCATGAGACTCTAGCTTTTGTTTCCAACAGTAGTGGAGATATTGATAGTACAATATTTATATTCAAGAAATGAATCTTAAATTAACTTTCATATCTCCACCACCTCCACCTCCTCCTCCTCCTTCTCCTCCACCCCCTCCTCCTCCACCTCCTCAACCTTGACCTCCACCCCCTCCTCCTCCATCTCCTCCTCCTCCTTCTCCTCCTCGACATCCTCCTCTGCCACCTATTATTCCACCACCTCTACCTTTGCCTTCTCCTCCTCCACCTCTAGCACGTTCATTTTTGCCTCCTCCTCCTCCTCCTCTACCACCTACTCTTCCACCACCTACTCTTCCTCCACCTCCACCTCCTCCACCACCTCCGCCTCCTCCACTGCCTTTGCCTCCACCTCCTTCTCCTCCTCCACCTCCACCTCCACCTCCATTTCCTCCTCGATTACCCCCACCTTCACCACCCCCTCCTACTTCTCCATCTCCACCTACATCTCCATATCTACCTCCTCCACCACCTCCGCCTCCACCTACTCGTCCTCCATCACCAACTCCACCTCCACCTCCATCTTCTCCACAACCTCCACAACCTAAACGTCCACTTCATCCCCCACCGCCTCCACCAACTCCTCCTCCTCCTACTCCTCCACCTCCTCCTCCATCACCATGTCCGCCTTCTCCTACACCACCTCCTCCTCCTCCTCCACCACCTACTCTTCAACCACCACCACCTCCTTCACCACCTCTGCCTCAGCCTCATCCTTTGCCTCCACCTCTGCCTCCACCTCCTCTTCCTCCTCCACCTTCACCTCCACCTCCATCTCCTACTTGACCACCTCCACCTCCGACACCTCCTCCTACTCCTCCACCTCCACCTACATCTCCACCTCCTCCTCCATCACCACCTCCACCTTCTCCAACCCTCCATAAACTCAACCTCCATGCCATCCCCCACCACCTCCACCTCAACCTCCACCTTGCCATCCACCTCCTCCTCCTCTTGCACCACCTCCACACTCCCCTAATATTTTTATTTTGCAACTAAATGTAACCCTTGTTAACGTTAATAGCAAGGTTGTTGTGCAATACTACACATATTAACTATGTCTAGGATGACATTATTCTCCACCTCCTCCACTTCCTCATCCTCATCCTACTCCTCTAGCTCCTCCTCCATCTCCATCTCCACCTCCTCCTCCAGCACCTCCTCCTCCACCACCACCTCAACCTTCACATCCTCCACCGCCTCAACCTCCAAACCCCCCCACCACCTCATCCAACTCAACCTCAAACCCCTTACCCCACTTCCTCCACCTCCATCTACACCTCCACCATCACCTCTACCCCCTCCTCCTTCACCTTCACCTCCACCTC
>APFE031210913.1:5931-32224 GCA_000404065.3 Pinus taeda | reverse complement strand
CCATCGTGATATTGCCGGGGCCCACCACCTTCGTTCAGCATTCCGAGGATTCATCCACTTGGCTAACTTCAAGGCATGGCTCTGATACCACTTGTAAGGACTCTGGACACCACATATCTCCACAATGGTATGATATTGTCCACTTTGGGCCTAAGCCCTCATGGATTTGCTTTTGGATTTACCCCAAAAGGCCTCATACCAATGGAGATATTTGTCCATCCTTATATACCCATGATCCTCCCCACTTCTAGTCAATGTGGGACTTTGGTCGTATACCCAACAATTATTGCATCAATAACATTGTCAGAGGCATTTTTCACAATATCAAATGGATATTGTAGGTTTGGTAGGGTGAGGGATGGTGCATAATAGAGGAAATGTTTGAAATCCTTAAAAAAATACTGTTGTGATTTAGACCAAGATAAAGTTTCCTTAGCTCCAACCTTGGTCACTTTATGTAAGGGTCAAGCAATATGAGAGAACCTAAATATGAACCTTTGGTAGAAGTTAGCAAGGCCCAAGAAGGTCAAAACTATGTTAGGTTTTTCATGGCTAAGAAATATTGGATGAATTGGATCTTGGTTGGGTTCACTGCACCCCATGTTCATTCATGATGTATCCCAAATATTATATTTAATGCATGCCAAATAAAAATTTCTCCATATTTTCATACAACTTATGTTGTCATAGGGTATTAAAGACCTGCAAAATGTGTTACATATGTTCCTCTTAAGTCCTACTAAAGATGAGGATTCCATTCAAACGTATAACCACAAAATAGTTTATGAATGACCAGAATATAGAATCCATCATCATCATGAACATTTCTATAAAATTAGTCAATTCAAAGGGCATGACCCACCACTCAAAAATGATTTCTTTATATTTGAAGGATGTCTTCCATATATTGGATTTCTCAATTTGAGCATGGTGGTACCCTTAATTCAAATCAATCTTACTAAAGAACTTAGAATTATTAATTTGGTTAAGATGGTATTTAAACTAGGGAATCCAACATCTACTCATAATAATGACTTTTTTTCAGGGGTATATAATCAATACATAGTTTCATGTCCCATCATTATTTTACACCAATGCAATGGGGCTCCTGCAAGACAAGGACCTTCGTCAAATGTATCCCTTTTGGATGAGATGATGAAACTGAAATGTTATTTCCTCATTTTCCAATAGAGATAATATATATATGGGACCTTTAGGTAGAGAAACACCAATTATCAATTCATTTGAATGTTTGACCTAGAAATGCAGATGCACCCCCATACGTGAAGTGAAGATATATTTGTATGCTTCTACAATATTATCCACCTACTTTTTTTAGATAGAGAACCATTGTGCTAAGGATGTTATAGTCATAACGACCTACAATTCACCTTCTAATTGGAACATGAAGAGGAAAAACTTTCTGGTCTAAGAGGTTATCTCTCAACATTGTTTTACTAAGATTAATGAAACTACAATAGTCAAAACAACCTATGGTGCACTACAGAGTTTTCCCTTTAGAGTAACAATGACATTATGTGGATGGTCTCATAAAAAACATGATGTTTCGACATATAAGATTGTCCTAAAAGAAGAGCTCAAACTTTGATTGGGTGAACATCACACATTACCTCAGTGTTGAAGGGATTGATTCTGTAGGACAAGTGACATTACTGGCTGACAAATATTTCACATCTGTGGCTCAACCAACAAATGGTATATGGTTCAGGGTCTAGCACTATAAATAGATTCAATATCTTGATCATATTAGATTATATCGATCTGGTTTGGCTCCCATTGTCAACAATGAAATGTAATAGGGTCCCCTTCACCCACATCTGGGAGTGGAAGAGGTGCACCCCATATTCAAACTCCTCCCACTCTTGTGGTTGAATATTTGTGGATGCTATGGAAGCAATGGGTCTTGTATCAAGGATCGATTTTCCTTTATCATGTTTTGCATTGGAATCTGAGCTAAATTCCACTTCTTTTTGTTTTAGATTAGCCAATAATGATTGTTTCAAGTGAAATTTATCAATTCTATGATAAGTTCTTTTGTGGAAATCACCCCAATTTTCAATATCCTTATTTGACTTCCCGCTAACCTTCTTTGCTTACAAATTTTGCTAGTTGTCTTGAGGTTTCCTCTCCTTGCTTTGGTACCTTGCTCTGCAAATTAGGGATCTCTTTTCGTAGCTTCTATTATGGTGGATTGATAGGCTTGAACTCCGACTTATTCCTCTTCTTCAATTTCTACTCAATTTTAACAACATATTAATAAGTGACTCCTAGTGAGGAGATGTATAGAAAATCCATCACCATTTGGATGCACCTATGTATGCCACTACGGCACCTAAAAAATATGTGTCACTTAGAGTGTTTAATGTAACAACCCTGGTTAAAAAAATTCATGTAATAAATTTAATAAAGGAAAAATAAGACCAAGGTCATGGGCCATGTATTCCAAGCTGAATGTTGGGCAAAACATACTAGTAGGTGTTTATTTGGTTATTATGGCTAAAGGAAAATGGAAAAGACAATGTCAAAGGCATTGAAAAGGAAAAGAGACATTAATTGGCATTTTATTTATGAAAATAATGGAAAATAGGAGAAAAGGAAGGTGATAGGTCACAAGTTTCATGTGAGGATGAAATTGAACAAAAAACAGAGAAAAATCATGAAAATATAGGCATAATTAATAAAAAAGATTCTAAGGAATAATTCACAACTTTTGTCAGTTCATTTCTGGAACTCTCTCTCTCTATTCTCTCTCTCTCATACTCTTGCACACTTAGAGAATTCTTGTAGCACTCTAGAATTGGAGAAAAGAAGGCAAAGGAATGGAAAGAAAGAAAAGGGAAGCAAAGATCAAGAAAGGAAGAGCTGGATCAAGCAGTGACAATAGGATTACTTGTAGGTATCGAGTTGCATGTATGATTTCCTTGCTATTTTTGGCATGCATGGTACATGCATGTGTGTATTTTGTTCCCTTGATATCATTGACATGGATTTTGCGAGGAGTGACATTGCTTTTATCCTTTTCTTTCCATTTCTGGATAACCATGGTGTGATGGGGTTATTTTATTTTGGTTGAGGTGGATCGTCAGATGGTCTTGGAACTGGGTGAGGTGGTCTCAAGAAAATTTCCAAGGGCTTAGGAATCCCTTGACCGGTAATGTTGGGACACATGGTAAAGCCTAAGGTTGGAGATAGGAAAATTCATCAAGGTATGGGTGAAGAAATTGGCATATATGCTTGTTTAGGCCTAGTGGTCCCTTGACAAGTAATGGCAGGATTGCGGTAAATCCTGGTAGTGTATGTTTCTTATTTGGGCCTAGGAATCCCTTGATCAGTAATGGCGGGATACATGATAAATCTTGGTTGTATAGATGAGGGTTTCAAGCCTAGAAATCCATTGACTGGTAATGTTGGGATATGCAGTAAATCCTAAGGAATCCCTGGTTGGTTTTATTGTGAGTCCCACATTCATGCTTGGAATATGGAATGAGGGTGATTGGCTGAAAGAAAGATTTGGTTCAATCCAATATATGGTCAGGTGGTGCGTGGAAGTCCCTAACTTGGCTGGATTTTTCATATGTTAATAAGATATATTTTCCTCTAAGGTATTTTATGAGTAAATGTACTTGCTATGATGTGGATTTGGTGGTTGTTCTATCATTGATATTATTCTAGTTATATGTTGGTTATAAACATGGTTTTATGATAGACTTTAGTTATGGATCTCATCATGTTTTGATTAGTAAATGAATGTATGACCTGATAGATGATAACGTAGCTATTGTGAAAGGGCATAAGATCTTCTTGACAATTCTCAGATAAGTATGAGACCCCTATGTTCAAATATGTAAGTATGTTAAGTAGATTACATGTTGATGATGTATTTGAACAAATATATGTCATGGTTAGGATGGGTCAGGTTAATTCATTGATCAAATTTTTAGTTAAAGGCTTTGTATTTGTGTCCTTCATTTTTCTCGAAAGTTTCATCAATTTCTGGGTAGTGGTCTGGAGACTAGCCCTGAAAAAGTGTCTCAGATATCACAGTCACAAGCATAGAACTGGGTGAGAAAGATTGCAGTTGTTCGCTTGCAGGCTTATGTATGTGACTATAGGGTTATAGTCAAATTTCGATAGTGTTGTGCTAGTGTATGGGAGTCTATCTCGGTTAAAAGGTAATTTAAATTAGGGTTTGCACACCTGTAAGGGTGGTTTAGATCTTAGGGGTCATGTAGAACTTGAGGGAGGTTAGAAAAGTTTTGTTTTGTCAGCTCAATTTCCTTAAGGTGATCTAGGAGGTTGAATCATATCATAGTAACTCTTCTTCACATATTTACCCAGTTGAATAGGTGAACTTGGGTAAGTGTGGGAGGATGGGGGTTACATATTAGTATCAGAGCATGGTTCAACCCTTAGACTGGATGGGTGGAATGTGTTTGTCATGCATGCATGAAGGTTGTATATGTGCTTGTTATATATGCAAGGTGGTGGTCATTGTTATAGTTGTGTTGACGTGTAGAAGTTGATGATGTTGTTGTTGGGATGTGTTTGTCATGCACACATGCTGGTTGTATATGTATATTTGTTATGCATGTCATTGTTCATGTGTTGCTATGCATGAATTTTCATGGTTATGGCTGTTGTGCATGAGGTCATGGTATGCGGTTCATATTGTCATGCATGGTGTTGAAATATTGTTAAGATTATGATTATACATGTATCATGCTAATCTGGTTGACCTTAAAGACAATATATCCTCCCCTGAACCATATTGAGGTATGTTGGTTATATTTATGTTTGGTTTATCTAACATAATATACTTGCAGGAATTAGAAGATCAAAAATGACTAGAAGAATGGTGAATTATAGTTCATGAGAATATCCCTACAAATAAAATGAGCAACATGGTGATGGTACTCTCCTGATATAGTAGATACTTTGAGAAGTTTGAAAGCATAAATAAGAAGTTATAAAGAAGATAATGATAAAATCATTAAGTCACAAGAGAGACTTTCCAAGGCACAGGAGAAACAAGCAGAGGTCGATGCAACTATCCTTCAGAGTTTGTCAAACTTACAGAGATATGGACTGCTTATGATCAGTCATGGATATGAGGACAAAATAATGGAATGTATGGTAGCATATCTGATGATGGGCATAGGTTAGATAAGCATGATACCGCCAGGGATAACAGATTCTTGTATACACCTGATAGGAGAGGAAGTGGACATGGGATTTATTCTAGTTTTGGTTTAGACAAATATCATGGTCATCATCATTATCATCCTTATAGGAGGAGTGACAAAGGATATTTACTAGATGAGTTCAATAAAGACAAGCCACCTACATTTGATGGAGAGTTGAAGAAACCAAAATATGTGGAGGTATGGTTGCTTGGAATGAATAAATTATTTGAGTTGCATTATTACACAGAGAACATGAAGTCCAAGATAGTTATTTCCAGCCTCAAAGGGAAAGAAGAAATTTGGTGGGAAGATGTGAAGCGGGTCAGAGAAATCAAGACAAAGGAGTTACTCTGGCATGAGTTCAAAAGGATTTTTCGGAAGTAGTAATTGTAAGAGAGGTACTATGATAGTAAAGCAAAGGAGTTATATGAGAAAAATATGGGATCGATGGCATATGAGGAGTACATGACTAAGTTCCTGGAGTTATTGAGTATGTTCCATATCTTAAGGATGAGAAGGTAAAAATTGAGATATTTTTCAGTGGATTACCATTAGCATTTAAATATGAGGTTGATTATGATAAGCCTTGGACACTTGAATAAGTAATTGGAAATTTGAAGCATTGTTATGAGCAATCAAAGTGTAAGATAACGTATTAGAAAGGTCGGAAAGGGAGAGACAAGACTAAAGGTAAATGGATACCAAAGCGAACAAGTCCTCGGATGCAGGTAAGAAAGAGAATGTTGTTCCTTACAAGAAGTTCAATGTAGTGGAAAGGGACACAGGTCACAACCTGGAGGGCAGCAGAATAAAGGTGAGGGTAAGGGACAATTGTAGTGTTGGATATGTGGGAAGGAGAATCTCAAAAGGAATTTCCCATCATATTAGGGTGTTAGGCCTAATATCTATAGTCCAAAATAAGTGCAGATAGTTGGGGATGTTGGAAAAACCATTCCTCAGATATATGCAGCATTGGATAGCAAGCAGACGGTTCACTAGGCATCTATTATCTAGATGGATGGTAAGATTTGTGATAAAGTTATGTTAACCTTGACCTATTGGATAAGTGTGGTTTTAATAAAGAAGTGCATGCAAAGTCTTGGTTAGTGCATTTGGTTATAGGTACTAAGAAAAGAGTTCATCATTGGGTATGAGCTTGTGCATTTGAGTTGAATGGTATGCCTAGATTAGAGCGTTTGGATGTACTTCCATTGGGATCATATAGTATGATTTTGGGTATGGATTGGTTGTATCTTCACAGGACAAAGGTGAATTGTTATGACAAGGCTATTGAGTGCTTGGATGACAATGGAGAATAAAGAATCTTACATGATAAAAAGAAGGAAAAATCAGTCAGAATGTATACAACTATGCATATAAAGCACAATCACAGTAAAGGGTGTGCGTTATTTGCAATGCATATTTCTAGTGATAAAGGTAAGGATGTTGAGTATGTAGAAGTACAAGAAGTATCTGATTTTGCAAAAATTTCAGGATGTGTTCCCAACATAGTGATGCAGGAGCATACAGGCCTAGTCAACAATGTGATAGCATGATCACATGTTGTGACTAAAAAAGGGTTTGAAGATAAGAGATTAGTTAATTTTATTTATTTAAATGTGTGAGAGTGTTTATTTATTGTCAAATTTGAGAAAAGGGCATAGTGGCTGATTGATACTCCCTATGTGGAGAACAGGTCAAACAATTAGATTTATTTGGTTTGAATAGAATATGAGGAAATTGAAAGCTTGATTTAGCATTTGTTTAGAAAAGAGTGGAGTTGAAGAGACTTTTGAGGAGAGAGTGATATTTCTAGTTCTAAACCAGAATTGGTTCATGAACCCATTCTTGTATAAAATATGATCTATTGGCATAATTCAAGGGTTAGCGAGAGAGAAACTAGATAAGTCAAATAGGTTAGTTAGAGGTTCAAGAGAAGCCCGAGAGGAGAGAGTGAGGGTTTAAAGATTGAAACATGGCCTTTTAGTTATGTAATCGAGACAAAGGGCTGAGACTCTGTAAATTCATTATAATGAATAAATGATTGCAAGTGTGTGTTAATGGATGGTTGTGTTGAAATCCTTTGCTTTTCTCTGTACATTTACTTGTAGAACAACTGAAGCATTCTTCTCTGTTTTATTCCTTTAGTGATGAATCGCAGCATTAAAGCATGATTGGGTCTTTATTTTTATAGCCATGGCTGAGTGGTTCAAATAGATCATAGACTATTGTTATATATGGAGGTCTTGTGTGGAAACAGAGTGTAGAGGAGAATCGTGTTTTAACGTAGACTCTATTAAAACAAGTGAAATCAATATAGGAGGAATTAATAACGAGAAGGCATCGTGGTCATTGCATCTGTAAGATCAATGGACCAAATCTAATCGAGGAGAGTAAAGTCGCCTTAGTGCATCAACAAGATTGATATAAGGAGGATGGACCTTAGACCTTACGAAGTTTCGATTGTGATCACGCCGATATATCACATTGGCAGAAAGCCTTGGGCGATATCGAAATCAGAAGTTAGGATAGAGTGATTGCAATGTTGCGATAAATTATGGAACGTTGGATCATATGCTTGGTCAGGGACGAAGATAAGGCATGTGCATTAACTAGAGAACAGTTTCCAAATAGTGGTAAGTGGTTATCGAGTGGCCTCAAAAGCCGTAAGTGGTTTTTCCAACCTAGACCCGATGAAGTAATGAACCATAATTTAATTGAATTGAAATCCAGGCATGATCGGACCGTCTGCTGAATGGACAATCAGACAGATTTCGGGCACGAATAAGCCCGAAATTTAATTCCCAGTTTGGACCTGATGGGATTATACAACGGATTGGAATTCCATTTGAAGTCTTGGTTATGTGATCGGAGATCGGGAAATATAAATGAAATGCGATAAGGCCTATGGAAAAGGCAGACCTGAAATATTTCTAGAAGCGAGTTTATGCAGTTTGAGTTCCAACTTATGAGTTTTGAAGTGGTTTTTCCCCGTATTTCCTTTGTAATTCAATAAAGTTGTATAGGCCAGGTTTTTAAAGGAAAGCAACAACAACACTTTTGATATGTGATTGTGGACATAACCATAGGTCCCAGCTTCCGATAGTTGTATATGGAGGGAAATAGCAATGTGATCGGGGTTTTTTGCATCATTTGTGGTATCAGAGCTAGCTCAACGCTCTGTAAAGGATGGTTTGGAAATTGAATTTTAATTTCAGCATATGTATAATTTGCACTGAAGTCAATTTGGTACAGATGGGGATCAAACTACAAAGGAGACAGAATGGAGAAGCAGTGAAATTCTGAGGAAGGTCTGGTAAGAATGTTTATTTTGATAATTTTGTAGAGATGTGTTTTGAATGTCTAAAGAGAAACAAAGGATTGAAATTTCAAAGGAGAATATGTTTTCCTTTTAGGAAAATGAAAATTCCATGTAAGTTGATGGAATGATTGGTTTTATTTGAAAGGTAAATTGAAAAGAAAGGCTTAGAAGTTAAAGTTAAATAGAAGAGTGGTTTTCTATGGAATTGAAGTCATTTAAATGATTTGAAGAATTTTGTGAAAACTGAGAATGATTGATGATTGTAAAGTATTGTTGAAGGCAATGACATTGATGGTTGAAAGAACATAGGTTGGATTTAATAGGACTGAAAGAAGAACCACTACAAGGAATGAATTTTGGAATTTATATAAGCAAGACAGAATTTCCTTACAAACAGGTTATCAGAAGGAAGTGGTAGTGTTTGTCATGAATTGGTAAATATAATTGAAATTCAGATCTAATCTTAATTGATCTTGGAAGCTTAAGAGTCTATTATGAAAAGTAGAATGGGAAATAGTTGTTGGCTGTATGGAGTCTCTTAATGGAAAGTCTAAATGAAATAGTGAACAGATGAATCATTTGGAAAATATTTAACTGATGGAATGGGAATTAGTTTTAAGATGTCTTTGAAGGAAATATTGCAGGTTTGAAAGGTACTTTGATGTATCTTGAGATAAGATTGTACAGGTTAGTGGAAACAGTGAAATTGTTGAAATATAAATGAATTGTACGAGCATCATAACATATGAGCTATGTTAAAGAAGATAGAGCAAGAAGAACTCTTAGATGAGTAAAGGTGACAGCACCCAACAGTAAATGAATTTATTGAAGGAAAGAAGGAAGTGAGCAGTTGAAGATGTAGAACCTAAAGCAAGGAGTATTCAAGAGGAGATGACAACAACTTCCAACTGTGGTTGGTAGAAGTTGTTGAGGCAGCTCCACAATTGTGATTGTGGATAGGAGATAACAATCCCAGTAAGAGTATTGCTGGGTAGAATTGTTAGTCAGTGGAAGGTTCGAGGAAAGAACCAATAGATGCCAAAAGGCTAAACTAAGTTCGGTAAGGCATGAAGGAGAATTGTTATAGGTGAAATGGAAAAAGCTAGTTGCAGCTCACTAGTGAACAAGGAAAATTCACCAGAGGAAGAAATGGAATTGACTATTGATAGTCATGACAGGGGTACAGAGGAAAGTAAAAAACAGAGGGAAAAGAGTGTTGAAGTAGTTGGACTCAAAGGAATGAGTAAAGAAGGAAGGGACATAGAGTTGGCTGAGATGAAGGTATAACTCAATCATTTGGAGAAGTTGGTATTGAAAGGAATTAGAGAAAAATGGAAACAAGGATTTTATGTGGGAAGAAGAGTTAAATGGCCTGTCAGAGAATTTTTGCTGAGAAATTAATACTTCGAATAGTTGAGAATGAAGGAGTAGAATACATCTATGAACCAGAGAAAGGATCTCTCCTTGGGGAAGAAGATAGTGATGAAGAACTGATCCATGCAGATCAGAATGAGACGAATGTGCTAGTAGCATCCTCACAGACAAGAGGATCTCATATTTTTGGGATTAATCATTTCTATGAATGTAAAATTGTAGGTATGTAGCCTAATGAATTTGAACATGTGTATGAAAAGGTGAAAGAGGTAGAGAAAAAAACACAAAAGGAGGTGCATAAGGACTTTCAAGACTTCAATTGGTGGAGGAAATTAAAAGGTATGGCTAAATGGTTGTCTTCTTTTAGTGAAAACTTATTGGATCATATTTGAAGGAATTTTAGCATGGATAGAAGACCAATGGGAAATGGAAATAGGAAAGGAAACAAATGCATTGCAGATTTGTGAAGTTAAGAGAAGGAAAGCTGACATAGAGAACTTAGTTGAAGAAGTGAAGTCAATGAATTTTTTGGAATATCAAAGTATTATCATAGAAAAGGAGGAGGTATTGTTGTCTTATTTGGACAAACTGAGTGTTGGAAGAAATTGTGTAGAACATGAAGGTATTCTACAAACTTATGATGAAGTTGCCAAGCATAGTCAAGAAGTTGCAGTCCCAGAAATTTTCTTTGATGAAGAAGAAATCAGACAAGTTGAGGAAGAATTTCTCAATAATTTAGTGAACTATCAGAATAGTTCAAAGAAGCATGAGGATCTAATCATCGAGGCTTCAAAGAAGAGCCTTATAATTTTGAAACTGACATTTTTTGTATGTTTTCAGGTTTGATAGGTGATGAACAACAATTAGACAATGTACATATGCATGTTGGTGAAGAAGTGAGATTACTGGAAGAGATGGCTGAAACAGAAAAATATTTTGAGAATGATGGTATTGATAGGGAAATTGTCATGATTAAAAAAGCTGAAGATAAGAAAATGAAATTTTGTTATGATAGCCAAAATGAAATATCTTCAGTAGAAAATAAAAATGAAAGTACTATGGAAATTATGAAGGAATATAAGATTATGTTGACAGATGCAGAAGTTCAGGAATTCTATGATTTTAAAGTGGATCATTCTTATGAATCTATAAACCATGGAGAAGCTTTAGAAAAGAAGAATTTTGTTTCTGATGTAGGAAAAGATGAAACAACATCATTTGTTGCAATAGTATAAGTATAGAAGATGAAAGGATACTTCATAATGATATGCTCCAAGAAATCCTAGCTATTGAATTGTTGAATGATAATCTCGTGTTAGAACAAGGAACACTGTATAGTGCATAGGAAAGTATGGGAATGAAAATTGATGACAACATGACTTTCGCAGAAGGTCAGTATAAAGAGTTGATGGCAGAATTACCTATGAAGATTGAAAACCATTTATTTTGAATCTAACAATTGTGATGGAAATTATGTTTTATACAGGAAGGAGGAGTCATATGCAAATGACATGCTGATTGAATATGAAGGAAATTATATTTTTCTGGGAAGGTTATTAGATGAACCTGATAACATAGAGGAAAGCATTACCTTTAATTATAATGAAAGGGAAGTTGTAGAGTACAAACAACAGTTTGTAAATGGTATAGGTGGAGAAGAATTGGACAGAAATTTCATAATTTCTATGGTGGAGAGAAATGTACAGTAGGCAAATATCAGTGGAGTTCAGTTAAGAACAAATTGTAAAGAGGAAGTTGAGAAATTGTGGAAGATGAAATCAGATGAGAAGAGGGACAACAAGGAAGAGAAATTAACAAGAGGAATTTGTATCAGAAAGGAAAGAGGACAACATCAAAATAAGATTTGGAAAGCTGGAAGAACAAAAGTGACAGTGGCAGAAGAATTGAATCAACAGCATGATGAAATTGATGACCAATTACAAAGTAAAGTTTGCGATACTAGATGGACAACAGGAGAAACACATGACCAGGAGGTCATGGAAACTTTCAACTTTGGGAGTCTGATGTAGGAGCATACAGGCCTAGTCAGCAATGAGATAGCATGATAACATGTTGTGACTAACAAGGGGTTGGAAGACAAGAGATTAGTTAATTTTATTTATTTAAATGTGTGAGAGTGTTTATTTATTGTCAAATATGAGAAAAGGGCATAGTGGTTGATTGATCCTCTCTGTGTGGAGATCAGGCCAAACAATTAGAATTGTTTGGTTTGATTAGAATATGAGGAAATTGAAATCTTGATTTAGAATTTGTTTAGAAAAGAGTCGAGTTGAAGAGAATTTTGAGGAGAGAGTGAGAGATTTCTTGTTCTGAACCAGAATTGGTTCACGAACCCATTCTTGTATAAAATATGATCTATTGGCATAATTCAGGGGTTAGCAAGAGAGAAACTAGAGAAGTCAGATAGGTTAGTTGGAGGTTTGAGAGAAGCCTGAGAGGAGAGAGCGAGGGTTTCAAGATTGAAACAAGGCCTTTTATTTATGTAATTGAGCCAGAGGGCCAAGACTCTGTAAATTCATTATAATGAATAAATGATTGCAAGTGTGTATTAATGGCCATTTGTGTTGAAATCCTTTGCTTTTCTCTATACATTTACCTATGGAAAAGCTAAAGCATTCTTCTCTATTTTATTCCTTCAGCAATAAATCACAACATTAAAGCATGATTGGGTCTTTATTGTTATAGCCATGGTTGAGGGGTTCAAATAGATCATAGCTTATTCTTATATATGGAGGTCTTGCATGGAAGCAGAGTGTAGAGGAGAATCATGTTTTAATGCAGACCCTATTAAAACAAGTGAGAACAATATAGGACGAAATAATAGCGAGAAGGCATCATGGTTGTTGGATCTATAAGATCAACAGACTAGATCTAATCGGGGAGAGAAAAGTCACCATATCGTATCGATAAGATTGATATAAGGAGGACAGACCTTAGGCCTTACGAAGTTCCGATTGTGATCACGATGATATATCACATTGGCAGAAAGCCTTGGGCGATATTGGAATTGGGAGTTAGGAGAAAGTGATTGTGATGTTGCGATAAAGTATGGACCATTGTATCATATGCTTGATCAACGGGGGAGATAATACACGCGCATTAACTACAGAAAAATTTCCAAATGATGGTAAGTGGTTATCGGGCAGCCTCAAAATCCATAAGCAATTTTTCCAATCTGGACCCGATGAGGTAATGAGCCATAATTTAATTGAATTGAAATCCAGGCGTGATCGGACTGTCTGCTGAATGGACGATCAGATGGATTTCGGGTGCGAATAAGCGCGAAAGTGTATTCCCAATCCAGAACCGATGGGATTACACAGTGGATTGGAATTCCATTTGAAGTCCAGGTTATGTGATCGGAGATCAAGAAATATAAAGGAAATGCGATAATGCCTATGGAAAAGGTGGACCGAAATATTTCTAGAAGTGGGTTTATGTGGTTTGAGTTTCAACTTATGAGTTTCAGAGCGGTTTTTCCTTGTATTTCCTTTGTAATTCAATAAATTTGTATAGGCCAATTTTTTAATGGAAAGCAACAACAATGCTTCCGATATGTGATTGTGGACGTAACCATAGGTCTCGACTTCTGATAATTGTATATGGAGGGAAATAGCAATGTGATCGGGGTTTCCTGTGTCACATAGATTTTAGAGTTGCCGCCTCACAGGGAAGTAGACTTTTCTATTGAGTTCATACCAGGGGAAACACCAACATCAAAGGCACCTTATAGGATGAGCACATCAGAGTTAGTGGAATTGAATTTGTAGTTGAATGAAATGATTGAAAAGAGATACATAAGGCCAAATTTGTTTCCTTGGGGTGCACTAGTGTTGTTTGTGAAGAGAAGGATGGTACTCTTAGATTGTGTATTGATTACATGAATTTGAACAAGGTGACGATTAAGAACATGTATCTGTTGTCGAGGATCAATAACTTATTTGATCATTTGAAGGGATCAATGGTGTTCTTGAAGATTGAATTGAGATTAGGATACCATCGGGTATGCATTAAAGAAGAGGACATCTACAAAACTACTTTCTGGACCAAGTGTGGGAATTATGAGTTTGTTGTAGTTCGATTTGGTTTGACTAATTCTCCAGCTACTTTCATGTGCTTGATGAATAGTGTGTTGCATCCTTATCTGGACAAGATTTTTTATTGTATTCATTGATGATATGTTGATATATTCTAAGAATGAGGAAGAGCATGCCGAAATCTTAGGAACAGTATTGAAATTGCTAAGAGATCATTAGTTGTATGCCGCGCTTAGTAAATGTTGTCTCTTTCAGAAAAAGGTACATTACTTGGGGCATGTTGTTTCCAAGGAAGGTATAATAGTGGATTTATAAAAGATAAGAGCTATTATGGAATGGGAAGCTCCTAGGAATGTGGACAAGGTTCGATCATTTATGTGGTTAGCAGGTTAATACAAGAGGTTCATCATGAACTTCTCACATATTTCCTATCCTGTTACATCATTGTAGAGGAAAGGAAATAATTTTGAATGGAAGAAAGTACGTGTAACTAGTTTTGAGTAGTTGAAGTAGTTGCTTAAAAATGCTCCATTTCTCAAGATTAAAAATCCATAAAAAGAGTTTGTGCTGTGTATTGATGCTTACAAGAGAGGATTTAGGGGATTCCTAATGCACGAGGGACAAGTGGTATGATATGAATCAAAGAAACTGAATGAGCATGAGCGGAATTATGTGACACATGATATTGAGTTGGAAATTATCATTCATGCATTGAAGATGTGGAGACACTATCTTATTGGTATGAGGTTCATTCTGATGAGTGATCATAGTGGGGTGAGATACTTGTTTGATCAACCGAATATGAATTCCAAGAAAGCTAGATAGTTAGAGATGATCAATGTGTTTGAATTCGAGATTAGGTACATTAAAGGAAAATAGAATAGGGTTACAAATACTATTAGCATAAGAGTGCAGGGGAACCATAGAACAACTATGATTTCATATGGGGTATACTTATAGGATCATATCTTACAATAAGGAAAATAAGATGATAGGTATAGGAAGCTTAGGCACAAGTTACATCATGGTACAAGTGAGCATGATGTGGATTATCATATCACATAACATGGTTTGGTGAGATTCAGGGACAAGATCTATGTGTCAGACAATAGTGAACTCAAGAAGTGTATCTTGAGGGAATTTCATGATAATCTATAGTCAGGTCACCTAGGATATCAGAAAAAATTGACAATTAAGAAGAAGTTCTACTACTGGATGAATTTGAAGAAAGAGGTGGCAGAGTTTGTCACAAGATGTTTAGATTATCAACATGTAAAAGTAGAATGTAAGCATCCGGGTGGATTACTATAGTTGATTCCAATTCCAAAGTGGAAATGGGTGGCTATTTCCGTGGAATTTATTATAGGTTTGTTGAGGACATCTTGAAAACATGATTCTATTATGGTTGTGGTTGACAGGTTGACAAAGGTAGCACACTTCATTATAGTAAGGTCTATGAATTCAACTAGTGAACTAACACAAGTCTTCATCAGAGATATAGTGAGGTTGCATGGTGTTCAGGAAAGGATTGTGTTAGAGAGGGATGTTGAGTTCACTTCTAGGTTTTGGAAAGAGTTATTTGTAGGTTTGGGTAGAAAGTTGGCCTTTAGTAAAACT
This sequence comes from Pinus taeda, assembly GCA_000404065.3. NCBI lineage: Eukaryota > Viridiplantae > Streptophyta > Pinopsida > Pinales > Pinaceae > Pinus > Pinus taeda. Next base: position 16,649 of record APFE031210913.1, on the reverse strand, counting down.
TATCATCCGTAGACAGATGGAAAAAAAGAGAGGGTCAGTAGGATTTTGGAGGACATGTTGAAGATGTATGTCATGCATCAACAACGAAAGTGGGAAGAGTATCTTCCACTAATGGAGTTTTCATATAATAATGGGTATTATGAATCCTTGAGGATGATTCCGTTTGAGGTGCTTTATGGGAAGAGTTGTAATACTCCCATCGGTTGGAGTGATCCAGTAAACACGGTATTGATTGGACTAGACATGTTGGCAAAGATGGAACATGAAATGCAGGTAATTAAGAAGAATCTAAAAGTAGCACTAGAAATACATAATATATATGTAGATCAAAAAAGGGTGTTTAAGGAGTTTCATGTTGGGGAATAGGTGTATTTTCACATCAAGCCCAAGAAGAGATCCTTGAGGATTGGATCATGTGCTAAGTTGGTACCTTAGTATTGCAGGCCTTTCAAGATTATTGGGAGGATTGGGCTAGTAGCATACTGACTTACACTACCTATGACAGTGAAATTCCATGATGCTTTCCATGTGTCATTTCTTAAAATATATGTGAAATATTTTGATCATGTTATTAATTGGTCTATATTCTAGGTGGAGACAAAAGGATAATTCCAGCCAGAACCTTAGTGCATTTTGCTTTAAAAAATGCTCATGCTCTGGAATTGAGAAATCGAGCAAGCTAAGGTGCAGTGGAAGCACTTTGGGCCCTATGAATCTACACAGGAGGTAGCTGATCAGATGTGGGCTAGTATCCTTCTCTATTCATTGGTTGAGTGGATGTGTTTTGGTATATGTTTGATGTTGTGTTTGGTTATGTCTATATATGCATATGTATGTAAATATTGCATCGAGTTGTTTTATAAAGCTCTAATAAGGGGTATGATGTTCATGATGTGTTGGTTATGATTTAGTAGATGGATATTATGTAAATGTTGCATCAAGTTGTGTTATAAAAATCCATATGTAACATGTTTTTTCTAGTTTATAAGTGTCATTGGACACCAAGGATGGTGTTCCCCCAAGGGGGAGGGTTCTGTAACAAACCTAGTTTAAATAAATCATGTAATAAAGTTAATAAAGGAAAAATAAGACCAAGGTCATGGGACACTTATTCCAGGCTGAATGTTGGCAAAAACATCCTAATGGATGTTCATTTGATTCTGATGGCTAAGGGAAATTGGCAAAGGCAATGGCAAAGGTTTTGAAAAGGTAAAGAGGCATTAATTGGCATTTTATTTATGAAAATAATGTAAAATAGGAGAAAAGGAAGGTGAAAGGTCACAGTTTGAATGTGAGGAGAAAATTTAAGGAAAAATAGAGGAAAATGATGAAAATAGAGGCCACATTAATAAAAAGGCTCCCGGGATCAGTTTACATCTTTTGCTAGTTTTGTTTTGGATCTCTCTCTCTCATACTCTTGCACACTTAGAAAATTCTTGGAGGACTCTAGCATTGGAGAAAGGAAGGAAGAGGAACTGAAATAAAGCAAAGGGAAGAAAATATCAAGCAAGAAAGAGTTGGATCAAGTAGTTACAGTAGGATTAATTGCAAGTATCAAGTTGCATGTATGATTTCCTTGCTAGTTTTGGCATGCATGGTACACGCATGTGTGTATTTGGTTCCCTTGATATCATTGACATGGATGTTGTGAGGTGTGATAGTGGTTTTATCCTTTCCTTGCCATTTCTGGATAACCATGGTGTGATGGGGTTCTTTTATTTGGCTAAGTTGGATGTCGGATGGTTTTGGAACTGGGTGAGGTGGTCTCAAGAAAATTTCCAAGGGCCTAGGAATCCCTTGACCAGTAATGTCAGGACACATGGTAAAGCTTGAGGGTGGAGACGAGAAAATTCCTCAAGGTATGGTTGAAGAAATATAGAGGTATCCATGCTTATTTAGGCCTATTAATTCCTTGACCAGTAATGGTAGGATTGTGGTAAAGCATGGTAGTGTATGTTTCTTATTTGGGCCTATGAATCCCTTGACTGGTAATGGTGGGATACCCAATAAATATTGGTTGTATATATGAGGGTTTCGGAACTAGAAACCCCTTGTATGGTAATGGCGGGATAGGCAGTAAAGCCCAAGGAATCCCTAGTTGGTTTTGTTGTGAGTCCCACATTCTTTCTTGGAATATGGCACATAGGTGATTGGATGAAAAAAATATTTGTTTCAGCCCAATCTATGGTTGAGTGGTATGCAGAAGTCCTTGACTTGTTTGGATTTTTCATATGTTAATAAGAGATATTTTCCTCTTGTATTTTATGAGTAAATTTAATTGCTATGATGTGGCTTTGATGAATGTTCTATCATTGATATTATTCTGGTTATAAGCATGGTTTTATGGCAGACTTTAGTTATGGATCTCACCATGTTTTCATTATTAAATGAATGGTTAATGAATGTATGCCATAATAGATTATAATTCAACTATTGTGAGAGGGCATAGAACATTCTTAACGATTCTCATATAGGTATGAGGCCCCTATGTTCAGATATGTAATTATAACCTGTAGATTACATGTTCATGATGTATTTGGTGAAATGTCTGTCATAGTAAGGATGGGTTAGGTTTAGTCCTTGATAAAGTTTTGAGTTAAAGTATTTGTATTTGTGTCATTCATTGCTCTGGAAAGTTTCACTAAGTTTTGGGCAGTGGTTTGGAGACTAACCTTGAAAAAGTTCCTTAGATATCGTGGTTGCAGGCATAGAATTGGGTGACAAATACTGCAATTGCTCCCTTGCAGCCTTATGCATGTGAATAGAGGGTTAAAGTCGAATTCAGGTACTGTTGTGCTAGTGTCTAGGAGTCCAAATAAGTGAAAAGGTAATTTAACTTAGGGTCTAGAAACCTGGAAAGGTGGTTTATTTCTTGGGGATCTTGTAGCACGTGAGGTAGGTCAGAAAAGTTTTGGTTTGTCGGCTCCATTTCCTTACGATTATCTAGGAGGTTGATTCATATCATAGTAACTCTTCGTCACCTATTTAACTCGGTGGACCGATGAACTTAGGTAAATGTGGGAGGTCGGTGTTACATTTAATGCCCATCTTTGAGTGCAAGTTATGGAAAATATTGGTATACTTAGACATCGTATGATCTTCGTCCTATCACAAAGTTGTCAATTTTTTGTATTGTTCATCCTAGTCATATATAGGGTGAAACTCCTCCTTCATGGCACCAACAAAAGAGGCCCAAGCGGGTCCTACATTGAATATCACAAAATTGTCTTTGTTGTCTCTCCTAGTAACCTTCCCACCAATCATATATGTAGGGAAGTGATTTTAGGAGTGTGAACGTGATATTCTCATTGTCAAAATCACTTTGTACATAGTAATATCCCTCTAAAATATTTAACTATTTATCCAAAGTATTTGCATCTATTCTTCCTTTGAATAAGGGGATATCAAAGTTAACTTGTACCTTAAAGGGTGTTACACCTCCAAAATTACCACTTGTTTAAGGTGCCTTCGTCATTGTTGGCAGTCGATGAAGGATATGGGTGAAATTTTCCATCATATCATTTCTATGTCATGTGACTGATTCCTTGAGTAGAAACTTGATAATATCTCTTTCTTTGTCTCTCTTTTCTTCTAGAATATAAGGATACTTTGGTTGATGAGAGTGATAACTCCCAAGTGAAACTAGCTTGAGACCCAAATCTCTATATCCTAACCTCATCAAAGACATACATTAATAAAAGAAATGGATAAGATTGCTTTGATACCACTAACCTGATTTGTACAAAAAATGAAGTTAAGTGGAAGAAAGGAAATGGAACACAAAGTGAGTGAAATACATAAAAGAGGATAGTAATATAGTGAAATCCAAAATTCTATTTATAAATAAAATAAAAAATATTGTATAACATAAAATAGTTATAATGGTGGTATTTATCTTTGAAGGGAGAGAGATGGAATCTACACACATTGACAAAGAATATTACAAGAGGCCAAAAAAAATTCTATTTTAACATAAATATAGAACCATGTGGGTTGAAAACCATAATACTAGAAGATGAAGTGCCAAAATGTTTGACAACCACAAAGTGGTTAGTTGATCCAAATTTATTCAAGAACGAAATTAAATATAGATTTAAATATAAACACAAAGCTATAGCGAAAATTGAACTTCATTTCATTTATAACAAAATACTGAAAATTGTTTACATGCATAATGGAAATAAACTAGCTCAGACGATGATAGCTTATCTATGAGAAGAGATGTGGTGGCTACATGCCTTTGAAATCTGTTATAATGAGGCTCTCAAATTTTTTATTATTGAGAAACAATGTAAAACCACAAATATCCAAAAACTTAACCTAGGAGATGAAGCACCAAAAGTTTGTAGGCCTCATTGGGGTTAGTTGGTACACCAATTTCATAGGTTAGTAACATTGGCATATGATCTTCATTTGATGTGTATGATAGCTCATTATAAATATATATTCAAGGAATACAATTTTTGACTGAAAACCCATGCCATTTTTGTTGTGTTTTCCTGTTTTCCAAAAAAACATTGTTTGTGGCCTCAAAAATGGCTCTGAAAGTTTAGGACTCAAAAACTGCAAAAAATAGTAAATTGTGTTATAATTAAGAAAATTAAAAGAAAGAATGTTGGGGGTCCAAGTGGAATAGGTGGGTGGACATAAATATCCACTTGGATCAATCCTCCCTAATGAAGCAATGGTCCCCATTACATGTAGTGCCTCCAAGAGATGGGGAAATTTCTGCTGAACTTAGTCCCTAGTGAGCCACTTGCCCTGGTGTTGGCCAGCTCTGACAACTCAATACAGTTGGATCCTCTATTTTTGAGTGTTATTTATCAATGTGTCCATTATTTGATTAGTTGTCGTGAGTTCAATGCAGTCCATGTGGAGCTTTGTTGGTGTCCACTTCTCAACAATGGTGGAAAGTATGGTCGAAGGCAGTCCACATTGAATATTGGGTGAAAGCCAACGAATGTGGGTATACTGCACTCGAAAGTGTTGGATCCAAGAACATTGGTGATGGTGTAAGTCTTGTATCAGAGTGGTCGAAGCTTACAATGGGCTCCAGCGAGGCGCTCTTTCTATAGATGTAACCAAGCTTTGTCGCCCACCTGAAACTTACGAGGAACCTGATGTTGATCATGTCATTGTTTGTATTTGGTATTAGATTTCTCCAAGATGTCATGAACCCATTGATAGATGTGATGAATGTACTCAATAAACCTGATGGCTTTATTAGCTTTGGATTGAACATGGGGAAATTCTTCCTCCGTAGTTGCAAAAGGAAGTGCAAGATCAAGGGGACATAATGGTTGAAATTCCAAGGCGAATTCAAAGGGTTTGTGGCCAGTCGATTTGTGAAGTGCTATGTTATAACTATGTTTCATATAAGGAAGACTCTCATCCCATGTTCGCAGATGCTTATAGTTTTACATGTAAGTATGTGCACAATCATCCTGTTGACAACCTCTATCTGGACATCAATCTAGGGGTGGAATGTAGTGAACTTGGTGAGCTTGGTGTCTACCAATGACCAAAGGATCGACCAAAACATGCTTATGAACCTACTATACTAATCTAATATAATGGTCTGCAGGATCCCAAAATGTACCCACACGTTCAAAGAGGAGGTTGACAGTGGCCTCTGCTATGATACTCTTCTTGAAGGCAACCAATATGGCCATCTTAGAAAATATGTAGAAAACCACAAATACATAGTCATTTCCATGCTTAGTAGAAGGAAGGCCAGACATATAGTCTAAGGACATGGATTCCCAAGGCCGGCTAGGAGTAACCAGAGGATTATATAGGCCTTTCTTATTAATAGTTGGCTTAGCGATGGCACTAACGATGCATGATCTGATGTATTTTCCAACATCCTATAAGAGATTTGGCCAATAAAAATACTTTTGTAGTATGGTCACAATTTTCTCCACACCAAATTGTCTTGTGACCTAACTGCAGAGCACCTACCAAATCAACTTGCCCTACTCACTTGAAGGAACACAAAGGTTTCCCAGGTAGCATAATAATGCATCCTAGAGGTGGAAGTCTGGAACTTGTTTTCCATCCACTAGCATTTGGTATGTGGTGGTGAAATTTGGATCATTTTTATATAGTTGTAGCCATTCAAAAGTATCATGGCCACAAGAATTGAGAATAATGGTCAGTGCTACAACTAGTGACCAATTGAGGCAATCTGCAACATAATTGGTGCTACCCTTCTTATATTTGATATTCAAATGGAATTTTTGCATATATGTGGGCCACTTCTGCTGACGATCATCCAAAAACTTCCCTTGGGTTTGTATAAACTATAGGGGTCGGTGATCTGTGCGGATGGTCATCTCCTTCCCTAAAATGTAATGTTTCCATTACTAGAAAAACTGCATGACGGAATATATCTCCTCATCATAGGTGGGGTATTTCTGAATTGTGCAGGAAAGTGTCTCACTGTGATAGGCCACCAGATGCCCTTTCTGGGTGTGAGCTACATCAATAACATAGTCAAAGGCACCTGTCTCAATTTCAAACTGTTGTTGTAGGTACGGGAAGGTGAGTACTAGTGTAGAGCAAAGGTAGTGCTTCAACTCAACAAACACCTTTTGTTGGGACTCAAACTAGATTTTTTTTTTCTTTCGCTTCACCCTTGGTAACTTGACTTAAAAGCCAAGAGATATGGGAGAATCCTAACATGAACCTCTAATAAAAATTTCCAAGGCCCAAAAACCTATGAAGCTCATTTAGAGTGGTTGGGGTTGACCAATGCCAAATGACTTGGATATTAGCTAGATCCACATGCATGCCTTGCTCATTAATTATGTAATGCAAATATTGGACATATCTCATGCCAAAGCTACATTCTCCAAGTTGGAACATAGTTTGTTCTTTCGTAGGGTTTGAAGGACCTATTGAATGTGTTGCAATTGAACTTCATAACTCTTGTTGAAAATGAGAATGTCGTCCAGATATACAACCAAGAACAAGTTGGTAAAGGGTCACAAGATGTCATCCATTAAACTAATAAAAGTTGTAGGGGAATTTTTCAACTTGAAAGGCATGACCAAACACTCAAAATGGCCCTCCTTGGATTTGAATGTGGTGTTCAATACATCCATGGGTTCTATTAGAACTTAGTGATAACCATAATTTAAATCGATCTTGTTGAAATACTTAGCCCCTTTGAGCTGGTCAAGAAGGTCATCAATATGTGGGATTGGATACCTATTCTTGACAATGATTTTATTTAGTGCCCAATAATGATTGGAGAGTCTCCAAGTCCCATCCTTCTTCTATACCGGTAAAATCAGGCTCCCACAAGTTGAGGAACTTGGTGATATGTGCCCTTTCTACAAAAAATCCTAGATCTATCGCTTGAGCTTTTCATTTTCCAGGAATAGAGTGGTGGCATATCAGCCGATTGGGTAGAGGTGTTTCGAGAGTTAAATCGATCGAATTATTTACCATGCAAGGTGAAGGTACCCCTTTGGGTGATAAGATGTTGTATTCTTCCATGACCTTATCCACCTACTTCTATTGCATGGTGGAATCCTTCATAGGGGCCATGGATGTGACCATGATCTTCCCCTTACTTTGAGAATGAATAAAAAACAAAACAAATTTCTTGGTCTTAGAGATGATCTTATTGCATTTCTTAGCAAAGATCAAAGAGATGGCAGTAGGCAGGGCTACCTTCGATATTCTATATAACTTACTACCCAAAGTAATAATAGAAATGCTAGGACTCGACTCATACATAGCATGATGGTTCCACAAGTATGATTTTCCTAATAATACATCACAAGCTTCAAGAGGAGCAATGTCACATAGTACATCATTTGTGAAAGGTTTGATGGTGTAAGGAAGACAACACTAATAGTTGATGCGAAAATCTCATCCGTGGTGGAGCCACCCAACAGTGTATCTCTACGGATGTGGATTGGTATGCTCAACCACTTAATGACCTCTGCTTAGATCAGGTTCCTTTAGCTCCCACTGTAGAAACTAAATTGCAGCGGAGACCCCTTCACCCACATTTGTGAGTGGAAGAGACGCTCCCCTTCCTATGGATATTCGAGCCTATATCTTGGTGGTGGAAGTAATGGTGCTAGGCTCTGCATCAATAATCTATTTCCCTTTGTCATTCGTCTTTTCAGGTTCTGACTCAGATTTAGAACAAGCATCAAACTATGAAGCCTTTAGTTCGGCCACAAGTGACTACTTGGATTGACACTCACTTGTTGTTAGGATATTTCGGCACATAGGAAATAATTAAGTATAGCTTTGGTCTAGTGTATAGTTAGGTAAAGTGTGTTTCTTTAGTATGTACTTTTTGTAACTTACAATTCGATGGTCATGATATGTTCTAGACATGAAGTGATCTGACGGTTCATTCTATCCTTGGTATTACCGACACTTGATCCATGGCTTAATACCCACTTGGTCCATGATCTCTATTTAAAGAGCATGGAGGGTCATTTTTTAGGTGACCATTCGTGAGAGAAGCTTATGCAAATTTTCTTTCTTTTACATTAACAAATTGCCTGAAGTGGCCATGTTGGCTCAAGTCGTGGTTTGTTTGCCTCTTTTTGGGTTTTAACCACGTCAAGAATACTGGTGTACTGATCTATGATCTATTTCTGAGCATTTTCCTTTGGTGTTCTATCTAAGGAACTTACCCTGTAAATTCCTAGATGGTATCAAAGCTATTCGAGGGCCGCATCCATTGGTGATCCAAATCCGAAGCCGATACAATTGCATCTGACTGTCATTTCCTATATCTATTACTTTTTAACTGCTTTCAGGCTGAGAGGATTGGTTCATCGTGTTAGGAGCATCTGTTCTAGCAAGCAACCACTTTCATTTCAAACAAAAATGTTTTTGGTATCCCTAGCTATTCCATTTTTAAGATCTGGAGGTATACAATCTTTTTTTGCAGTTATAGTTATTTATCTCTCGGTTTATTTCTGTTTATAGTCCTCTATACTTTTTTTTATTACTAGATCTATACCTTTCATTTCTGCGTATGTTCTTTGCCTCATGACTCTATGTGATATGGGCACGCCAAAAACAAAAAGAAAGGATTTTATGCTCTTTTCCACCGTGCCTTAGTCTGATCTTTAGAAAATCAGAAACATTAAGGAAAATATCTAGTTTCTGGCCAAATCTAAATGTAAGTCGCAAGACTTGGATACTTTTTCTTGTTCATTTTGTTTGTGTGTGTGTGTTTTTTTTTATTTTGTAGGAAAAAATGGGCTTTTCAAATAAGCATGTACCCCAAAGATTCAATGAGCAAAAAAAAACCCTTCCTCCTCTCCAAAAATTACTAACCTTTTAAAATAGCTCACTTGGTCTAAATTTACTTTATGAGAATAAAGGCATTGTTCGATTGCATTATATTCTTTCCATGACTAGCTCCCCTAGTTAACGGGGGGGTTAGAGGGGGGGGGTGGAGCCCCCCCTTCGTTGCGTTGTCCCCTAGTTAACGGGGGGGTTAGAGGGGGGGGGTGGAGCCCCCCCTTCGTTGCGTTGATTGAGCAGTGGGGGGGTCACAGAGAGTTTGAGGGGGGCAGTTAGTGTTGGAAATAATACTGAGAGGGGGGGTGAATCAGTATTATCACATTAATAAAACTTTTTCATTTCCAAACTCTGATTCATATATGCTACTTCCACAACTTCTTATGATTAAGTTAATTGATCTTCAATGAGTACATTAGAACATTATCAACCATATTATCAGTTAACATATGCAGTAACATAGAATAGATCATCACACATAAGGCACACACATGAATGCCATGATATAAGGTGGAAACCCAATGCGGGAGAAAACCACCTGCTGCAAGTCATCTCAATCTTCTTCTTAATAAGAAAATCCTTTTACAATATTTGTACTGGTGCAGTCTTATACCAGTACGGGAGCTACAACCCCCTTTGGTCTTGTACTAGCCGATCCATTTACTAGTACGCAGGCTCCTACCAACTACAATGCTCCAAAGATTCCCCTTTGCTTTTGTACTAGCTTAAGTACTAGTACGTAGGCGTCGGCCTACAAGCTTCTCTCCTCCAGGTACCACGTTTCATCAATTTTCATACTGGATACAATGAAGCACAACACATACTCTGAAAGGCCACGTTTCATCCAATTTTCATACTGGACCTAATAACCACATTGAAGCTCATAATCAAACAACCTTCTGAGTCACCCAATCACTAGATCAATACTTATACAATGAGAGTCATCAATCAGATCTAGTCCATCAGATTACATAAAGATGAGTCATTAAGAACCTGATCCATTCATCCATCAATGTATAAACATTTAATCAATCACTGCTGTTATCAGAACTTAATACCAAAAATCAGACATCACTTCAAAACCCAAAACACAGCAATGATAAACATGGATAGCTAAGTAGATTTCATGAGAAGCACGCAGCTTCACCCATATAACAACCGCGTATAAGTACGCATTGTTTCCAACTTCTTCCCTGTGTACGTGCGCACTGTGCCTCACAGACTTCCTGCGTACGTGCGCTCTATGTCCAATGAACTACCTGCGCCCCTCCGCATCTGCAGTGCTTCTGGTCCTACGTATCTGCGCACCTGCAATGCTTCTGTGCCTGCGTATCTCCGCACTTTTCTTTCACTGGACCTGCGTACCTCCGGGTATAGATAATTTCGAGACTTCAAGAACAACCCAGACAGTCAGATCTACAGATCTGAATATG
>APFE031210910.1:0-12984 GCA_000404065.3 Pinus taeda | reverse complement strand
ACCTACAGTCCAAGAAACTAGGTTGACATCAATAACAATCAACCACACATCTGCAACACTACAACACACATCAATGCCACAATCTCCCCCTTTTGAATTGATGTCAACCCTGAGTTGAAACAATCATCATATCAACATTCTCACATTCTTCCCCTTTTAAAACAATGGAAAAGGGTGAAACATGTTAAGTGATAGACAATGGAGTGCACAGTTGAACAATAACACTCCCCTTGGGAGGTATGTGCACTAAACTCCCCCTGGACATAATCTATATCCAATCAACAACACACTCGAGTAGAAACAATAATAAACTTTCACTCAAAAATTGCAAACACCGAAACACATTCTCTCCCCCTGAAGCAACAACAACATAATCCATGGCATAGCAGTAATAGAAGATCACAAAACCAACACATAGCAGCAACAACATAATGTGATATACTAGCAGCAACAAACACTCATCAACTCCATAGCAACAAAAACATATATAACCAATTAGTAGTAGAAACTCTGATCAACTCCATAGCAATAGAAACATCTACCCAACCAACTCTAAGCAACTCCATACATCCTCTCCACAATGTATTCCCCACGGCAGAAAACTCATATACCAGCAACAAAAATGACTATCTAGAAGCAAAATCTCTCTGATGTATACATGATAGTAGCAAACCATGATGATAAGTCATAATAATATGACCAGACATACTCTATCGAAGCATCTCCATGGCTGAATGCAAACTGATTTACATAATTGTCAATGCATCCTTTTCATATGCAAGAGGCTACTCCACATGGACCAAGGAGTAGGACCAAATAATACAAAGCAAGGTACATGGCCTCATAGGCTTATTACATGGCTACAGATGATAATACATGATTGTATAATGATAAAATAATCCCATACATATGGCTGAACCATGACTCACATGGCTCTCTATGAATGCATACATGACTCAAGATTTCCTCTCCATAATAAGTGCGAGGGTATATATGAATGATACATGAAATACATGGTTGTACTGACACTACTAACAACCAATACATAACTAAACCAACTCTCATAACTCATATTACAACATATGCCAACCATGGCTCATGACTCTATGCGCAATACCAAATGATTTCAATAAGAATCCATGATTTCATGAGCATAATACAAGGCTCCTCAATGAGGTATACAAATGAGTAAAATGACATTGAGTGATGAAGCATCAAAATACATGGCTGAAATATATACTCACTACAATGGCCATACACCATGTGTCACCTTCATGCATTACAACAAGATAATAACAACACATATCATATGAAGACATGTGATATTCTCTCCAAATCACCAACCATATGTCAAGATCTTATCAGCACATAATAATAATATGCATCAACAACATCATGAACTAGCAACACATATCAAAATCATAAGTCAAAAATATCACATCCAAATAGCCCAATATATCAGCTCTCCATGGAAAAATATGACAACAGCTATAACCATAACATGGAGCATGAACCTCTATATGATAAAAAAGTTTGATAGCAACAATGAGCCAATGATAGCGGCAACATCATATCAGTAATAGACATCATCGATCATCATGAAAATCATCAACATCAGCCTATGTAGCAGCAACAACAATATGAAAAACATCCAACATAAATATGAACATCATGCACCATCATCATACTAATCTCCATGGCACCACCACATGCATAAAATCATCTAAACAAGCCCCATAACACATGCCAACCTCATGTCAAATCATATAGACAACTTATATGATCAACATAAACATCTACAACAGATGAGCCCATAGCATGAGATGCATAACCAACTTCACCAAGGAGCCATTATTCCATTGAAATATTGGAAACATATAAATTTATCCCCTTGATTATGTGTCATCTATCTTCCTGATCACACCTCAGCAAAAACATCATCAGTAGAAATAATCCATCAACAAGAAAACATAATCAAAGAGATGAGAATTAATACAAACTATTGCATGCAAAAACAAAAGGTGTCATAATACTCCCCCTGAGCCTATGAAGGCTTCACATCCATTTTGTAGTCTAAAATATTTGTCATGCAAGATTGGAATGCAATATGTGTTGATCTCTTCTACTATGAATCTGATGAAGAAGATTACTCTCTTGCTCTCTTCTTACTCTTCACTCTACCCTTCAACACATACACATTGTCTAGGGTCTTGAGTCCTCTTGCAATTACTCCCTTTGATCATTCTTCCCTAATGAAGAAACCTTTGGATTTAAATATCACTTCCTTACCTCCATAAACCATTTGGCTCACACTTTGTATATTGTGCTTTAGAACTTCAATGAGCCATACATCTTTGGCATTGGTCCTCTTTTCACCAAGGTTGGCCTTGCCACTTCCTAAAACTCTTGTTGGTTCACTTCCTTCAAAAACAACATGGCCACCTTTGATTCTCTTAAGGGAGTGAAATTTGCTCCTATTTTATCATCCTTTTTCTTCCACATATCTCTTGGTTGGTTTCTTTGTTGTGCATGTCTCTTGGCCTATTCCTTTTGTATTGATGGTCTCATGGATCTAGGAATCAAGAAATCCTTGGCCATGTGTCCAAATTTGTGACACACAAAACATTCTACATGACCAAGATAAGAAGCCAAAGGATCTGATCTTTTGGTCCTCGTGCTAGATTTCCAACATCTCATACTAGACCTGCAGTCAATGGCTTTATGCCCAAATAGGTTACAAGCATAACATAAATCATTAAATGAACTTTTATACCTGAAGCATGATCTCATTCCTTACTATCCAAACTATTGCATAGATGTGTACAATTTTCTCCTACAAAAAGTTTCTTTATGTCCAAATTGACGACAATGGAAACACTCAATCTCGTTCATTAAGGGAGAAAAAGAATTTTGATTTCTTCTTTGAATATTGCTACTATCAACTTTAGGAGTGAATTATTTTATTGTCATAGAAACTCCTTGTGAGTCACTTCTTTTCCGTTCATGAATTCGCTACCTCTTTTCTCCAACATTCTCATGGTTGCTCACAAATTTCAATGTAGATTTACTTTTTTCTATGATGCTCTTAATTTTTTCAAGTTGTTGGTATTTCTCTTCTATTTTATTTCTCAGTTTATCTACTACATTTTTTAGAGCATCAACATAATCTTTATTTTCTTTCTGTTAGTTTCACATTACTTCCTCAATTATTTTTGCATCCTCCAGCTGGGTTCTCAAGGTAGTGAGCTCCTCCTTGAAAATTTTCTCCTTCTCATCACAAATATTCAACAATATCTTAAAATATTTACATGCAGCTGTTATTTTTTCCACTTGATCAGCTAATTATTTAATCACAACCATTGTCAATTCATATCCATCCTTAATAGTAAGATTATGCTTCTCCTCATCTACCTCAAAAGAATCATCAGAATTGTAATTAAAAATTTCCTTCAAAATATTACCTCGTGACACATTTGTCTTGGAATTTGCATCTTCTTTTTCAATAGACATATTTTCTTCCTTCTTCAAAGTTCTTATATTTTGAGACATCCTCCTCTTGTTTCTGGCCATGATCCATGATCTACTCTCCAAGTGGTCAAGCTTCACTGAAGAGTACTAGCTTTGATACCAATTGTTGGAAATATATTCACTATTAAGAGGGGGGGGGGGGGGGGGTGAATCAGTAGTGATGGCCTTTATAACAATTTTACAAATTTAAATCTTTTTCCACAATCTATCATCCATTCACATCCACAACATTAGCTTACTAAATCATATAAGCAACAATAAGATCAAATCATAATAACCATGAGAAATATTAACACACATAAGAAACATGCACACATATGAAGACATATATTTTTGGTGAAACCATTTCAAGAGAAAACCACCTTGCCACTATTGTGTTGCTCAATTCTTTTTATTATTCTTCTGAACAAATTGTTACATGGATTAGCTACACCTATAGCTAGAAGAATTGCCTTCTCTACATTATGATGGAACTATCAATTTGGAAATATGTTCCTCTTGAAGATCTATGGACTACTGATCCAGGTCTGGGATATGAAGAAGGACCTTACCAAGACCTTTTACTTTCATGATGTGTTAAAATTGCTTTTCAAAATAACATTAAGGAATACAAGTGCAAGTGGAAAAGAAGAGGAATAATATAATCATCAGCACATGGAAACATAAGCTGTTGTTAATGGAGTTTGTCCAGGAGGGACTACGTCTTCGGGTCCCAGTCAAGGTGGTGTAGGCCACTGCATTAGGTGTTGTCAATAAAAGTGATATACACAAGAGTTTGTTTTCTCGATCATACAAGGAAGAAGGCCCTCACGCAGGAGTGGCTCTAAGAGATGTTCTACAACTAGAACTCTCAATGAAAACTCCCATCAATATGACACAAAAACATGCATGGTGCGCATCCCACCAACAAGGCACAAAAGGGATGTCAAAGGAAAACACATGCACAATGATGACAAGAGTATCCTAGCAACATACAATAAGGGATCTCAAATCATAAAGTAAATCATATGAAGATTCCTCATAACATGAAGCAAGGAATCATGACAACATGAAAATAAAGAAGATCCTGTATCAATATCAATCTAGGATCTGCAACATAATGTAAAAGAAGAAACATATGAATAAATCATATACCTCACACCAACCATGGGCCATCTAAAGATATGAATGAAGAAGTGGATTAAACGATCCACAATGAACATCTGTTCACATCATCAATGTGTAGGCACAACCCGCTCCTAGTTTGTCATGGTCTTCTATGAATGGCCATATGAAGAAGCATTGCTCTAAAGCAACTGTCAAAGTGCTGAATCTTATTGAAACACTAATCTCACGGCATCAATATGCAAGCATAATAAGCGATCAATAAGAATCGATCAAGAGATGAACCGATCACAAGAAGAATCAATCAAAGAAGCATTGCTTAAAGGAATCGATCATAAGAAGAATTGCTCTGAACTCTTGACTCTATAGCTTACTAGCTATCTGGGTCTGTCGTTGTAGCTCTGTGATCTGCCTAAAGTTCATGCTCTATGGCTCTACACATCTGAAGTGTATCTCTAGCTTCAAGTTTCCCTACATAATTCGCAACACAGTCTAGCTATCTCTGCATAGCCTCATTTTGTGACTATTCATCAGGCACAACCTCCTTATGGCTCTCTAGCACTTCAAGCTCTCGGGGCTCTCTAACATAGGCTCTCAGGCACTTTAGTACAAGCTCTCTGTCCTCTGTCACATAGCCTCTCAGGTTCTCTATTTTACTTCCCTTTCCCTCTGTTACATAGCCTTTCGCTGCTCTCTTCTCTCTGCACCATGTTCTCGACACTCTAGCACAGGCTTTTGGGCCCTTGAGCACGCTCTGGCATGTAGGCTCTGACTCCCTCCTTCTTCTCCCTCACTCTCTGTCACCCATTGTGTTTTATAACATGTTTGGGACAAGAGAACTTCGAAGTTGGGGTCTGTTGCTTAAGAATGGAAGTCGTTGTATATAACAATTGGCGGGCGCAACAACCTTAAGAAAATAGCCTTATTATAATTTTAAAATGATATTACAAAAACTCGTAAAACACTGAGAATCATTGAAAAATCCAACAGTTCAGATTTCAAATATTATAAAATCGGACCTATAATGCCCATCGGGTCCGCACCTCATCACTTATCGCTATCGCTTCGGCCCAGGGTCCTTTTTGGCATCCGCCGATGTCGATCATCGATTGCCTGCCCCCGACTCTGACATCGGAGATCGCTGATTGGGCATCCTAAAGGCCCTCCTTAAGTCCGCCCTTTGGATTATGCCGATTGCGATCTTCCTCTTAAGGCTTAAAGTCCAATTTCTATGAAAAAACCTCCTTTTTCAAAGGAACTTAAGGCTAACATTTTTCACGATTACTTTGTCATCGAGACTCGGATTGACAAACTGTTCACAACTCCATGATCAGGAAGACAAGATCTACACTCTGGTCCTGGTTCAATGTCATTCTGATCACTTTGATTTTTGAGTGTTTATGCCATGGTGTCTGAAGATCCACCTAGATCAATCCTCCCCACTGAGGAGCTTTTGATCCTCCAAAAGCATAAAAAGTAATCTGGATCTTTCTCTGTACCCTGTCTGCATCACAAATGTCCTGAAAAGGTCTCACTTTCATCTCCTTCCGTTGTTCTTTGGAGCCTTAAGCGACGAACTGACACCTGCTACATCTGCAACCTATAGTACATGGATTTGTAATTACATGCTTTAAATGATATGACCAACCAAAGACCCCAATGTCCCATACTTGCCACAAGTTTATAACACATACTCAGTGGACAATTTTAGAATAAGATGGACGTAATACTCTAGATATGACAACAAGGCCAACTCATCATGGTTGCTTTAAAAAGTGATGGAAAACACATCATCACCGTAATGCATGATTTACATACATAAGGCCAAGCACTATTGTTTTGAAAAGTGGGGGAAACTTAAAATTTCTTTTATAGTTTTAACATGCAATTCAAAATATGACTCAAAACATGACCATACATCATTGTTGCTAACCAAGTGATGGAAACTCATCATCACATTTACACTTTAAAAATGCAACAAATGATTTACAAAGAATGACCATGAAACAATAAACAAGTCAAAAAAACCATTTTTCACTTATGAATGTGAAGGGGTCACCTCCTTGAGGTGGTTTTTCTCGTCGCACAACTACTTCACCTAATTCATGCACTGACGCTCTGTCCTTAAGGCACTATTCTGGATGGAGCTTCCAACAAGTGTCTCTCTGATGGCCATTTTTGTCATAATGACTATAGTATGTTTTCTTCCTCCATACCTGCTTAACCTGTTTCTTTTTATGCGGTTGAGAGGGTCTTTCATGCCTCATGAGTGATGACATCCTTTTCCAACACTTAGAAAAAGTATGGTTAGGTAAACCACAAAAAGTGCATTTTTTCGATGTCTTTGTCTTTGTTCATTATTAACAATATGATCATAATGAAAATTTGATGATCGAAAGTGATTATACCTTCCTTTTTTGTTTTTTATGTCAGTATGGCAATGAGAGCTTGCCTCAGCTCTCTCCCTTCAATGGAAACTGCCATGTGATGATGGGGATGTCTTCCCATCATTTTCTTTCCTTGACGAAGTCTCGGACAAATCTAACACCTTTGAGCACTCTCCTTTGGTGTACCTCGAGCCTACAAATCAAGGTTTATGCATAACCTCCAAAGGTTGGGTCATGCCTTGGTTGCTAGCACCAAGCTCTTCCTCCTCATGCCTTCTCTTTGTGAGCCTCAAATTCGTCCCTATAATCAGGATCTCCAAATCTCCAACAGAAATCATACTATCAAAAGATGAAATTGAAAGGAAATCAACATATTTTACCTTCTCTTTCGATTTGGAAAGAACTAATGAGGGTTGCTCATCATTTGTTATTGGTGGATCACATTCCACAACTTCTTTCCTGACACACCCAAGTCCTTCTTGATGGGGTAATTCCTCTACTTTGACAGGATTGACAATGCCTTGGCCATTAACGCCCAAGCCTTTTCCTTCATATCCCATTCTCTTCAACAATTTGGAGCCAATTCTTGTGGTATGATTTTCAAACACAGTGAAGTCATCATTAGGAGATATACATGAATATGGAGAACTACTTTTTACCTCACATGGGTCTCGCTACAACTTTTTCAAGGCCTCTTCCTTTGCTTGTAGCTGTAATAGAAAACTATACTTCTCCTCCTTCTCTTCATGTAGACGCATCTTCAATTCATCATTATCTGTTTGAAGATTATGTCTGTTTTGCTTCAATTCCTCCATGGCCTCTTCTGTGGCTTTCAACTGAAGCTGTAACTGCTCCTTTTCCTCTATTTCTTTCTGTAGAGTTTCATACACAATTTCCACTTTCTTGGAGATGTTTAGCATCATCTCACACATCGATCTTTCATCCTCTGTCATTGCATGTTCCATTGTTCATGCTGCAATTCACATCAACATTAAGACCTGCTCTGATACCACTTGATCCATGTCCGGGATATGAAGAAGGACCTTACCAAGACCTTTTACTTTCGTGATGTGTTAAAATTGCTTTTCAAAAGAACATTAAGGAATACAAGTGCATGTGGAAAAAAAGAGGAACAATATAATCATTAGCACATGGAAACATAAGTTGTTGTTAACAGAGTTCGTCCAGGAGGGACTATGTCTCCGGGCCCCAGTCAAGGTGGTGTAGGCCGCTGCATTAGGTGTTGTCAATAAAAGTGATGTATACAAGAGTTTGTTGTCTCGATCATATAAGGAAGAAGGCCGTCACGTAGGAGTGGTTCTAAGAGATGTTCTACAGCTAGAACTCTCAATCAAAACTCCTATCAGTATGACACAAAACATGCATGATGCGCATCTTGCCAACAAGGCACAAAAGGGATTTCAAAGAAAAACACATGCACAATGATGACAAGAGTATCCCAGCAACATACATCAAGGGATCTCAAAGCATAAAGTACATCATATGAAGATTTCGCATAACATGAAGCAAGGAATCATGACAACATGAAAATAAAGAAGATCCTACATCAATATCAATCTAGGATCTACAACATAATGTAAAAGAAGAAATATATGAATAAATCATATACCTCACACCAACCATGGGCCATCTAAAGATATGAATGAAGAAGTGGATAAAATGATCCACAGTGAACATTTGTTCAAATCATCAATGCGCAGGCACAGCCCACTCCCAGTCTATCACAGTCTTCTATGAAAGGCCATATGAAGAAGCACTACTCTGAAGCAACTGTCAAAGTGTTGAAGCTTGCCGAAACACTGATCTCACGGCATCAATATGCAAGTAGAATAAGCAATCAAGAAGAATTGATCAATAGATGAATCGATCACAAGAAGAGTCAATCAAAGAAGCATTTCTTAAAGGAGTCGATCATAAGAAGAACTTCTTTGAACTCTCAGATCTGTAGCTTACTGGCCATCTCACTCTGTCACTGCAGCTTTGCAATCTACCTAAAGTTCAAGCTCTATGGCTCTACGCATCTTAAGCGTAGCTCTGGCTTCAAGTTTCCCTGCATAATTCACAGTATATTCTAGCTATCTTTGCATAACTTCATTCTGCAGCTATTCATCGGGTGCAACCTCCTTATGGCTCTCTAGCACTTCAGGCTCTCGGGGCTCTCTAACACAGGCTCTCAGGCACTTTAGTACAAGCTCTCTGTCCTCTGTCATGAAGCCTCTCGGGTTCTCTGTTTTACTACCTTGCCCTCTATTACATAGCCTTTCACTGCTCTCTGCTCTCTGCACCATGTTCTCGGCACTCTAGCATAGGCTTTTAGGCCCTCAGGCACACTCTAGCATGCAGGCTCTGACTCCTTCCTTCTTCTCCCTGGCTCTCTGTCACACATCTGTTTTATAACATGTTTGGGACAAGAGTGCTTCGAAATCGGGTCTATTTCTTAAGAATGGAAGCCATTGTATAGAACAATCAGCGTATTATCATAAAATCAGTACTGATGGCTGCTAATCAGTTAGACTCTATGTAACTATTTCAGACCAGACTCTTGGCTAAGGATTAGCCTCCCTAACCTGAGAGGGCTCTCTCAAAATAAACTACTGATTTATCTTTAAACACTAAGAGGGCTAACTCTTGAAATGAAAACTTAATAAATATGTTGGTTGGACAGACAACATAAGATTTATTCCATTGGGCTCATGGAGTCAAACACCATTCCAGTAAACTATCAACTACTCATTCATGGAAGTCAAGGCATGTAATGTTTAAACACTCAAAACATCTCTCAAATGAACCTCAACTTATAAATACACACAGGAAATCTGAGAAACTAGGTGAATTCAGAGTGCTTGTGTATCTATCAAGCTGTAAAACATAAAGGATAAAACAAATCCACATATATCTTGAGCATCTGAACAAAGTATGAATCTTGAGAAGAAAAAGTAGTCACTTTATATTACTGTCACAAGTCCTTTACATAAGCCAATATAAACTCTGTTTTTTCATAAACATCCAACCCTCATTACATCAGAGTTTCATCTATATATAGAAAAACATTCTTAACTACTTTAAGCCTCCTCCTCCAGCATGAGCGGAGCTCGATGACTGTCATTAACTACCCCTATCTATTTTTAACAGACTCATTAAATACATTAAGTATTAAGCTGTAATTACAAAGAGTCCTAATCAAACTTAAACTCTAATTCTATTCTCCTCGTTCATGATTCTTTTCTTGATCTTTGACAGCTGTATCCTTTTAGTTTTGGCCGTGATTGCTGAGATAAGGATGCAAGGAACAAGGTTAGCATTGGATGCTGAATGTGCTGATGGTTCATTAATCATAAGAACAAACCCCTGTTTTTCCGGTCCTTATCTCCCACCATCCTTCGAAAGTTAAGCAATATGTCCCCCAGCTCTTTAATACCTCAAAACTGATGAGCATCACCATATTCCCAAATATGCTGGAAGCCTTGTTGATTGAACAGGTGTATAAGCCCAAATCCTCGTATGCATCTCCAACCAAACACTAACCACCGGTAATAAAGTAACTTTACTAAAGCTATAACTTAAGACAAAATATTTCACCTTTATGGAGAATGCACAATTGTCATTATCTGAATGGCTCTGCTAGCCTTATGTAGTCTCCTTGATGTTCCTTAGGCATTTTCTCCAAAAATTTGCTGACCTTACCATTAAACTGTTCGTTTTCCTCATAAATCAGCACCTACAGCAGTTTCGTAGCACGCTACGAAACTGCTGTTTTTTCCATAACAGAGTGTATTTGCCTTGAATTTATATAGTCGTGCTTACATGCCTTAAAAATAATGAAATTAAGCAAAATTAAGCAAAACTTTGGAACAACACCTGACTCAGAATCTGCAATTTCATTTGGCAGCTAATTTATTTAGCTGTGCTTTCAATTTTGCAACCTCCTTTTCCATGGCTGCGATTTCAGCTACGGCCCTCTCCATCTTAGCCACTTCTCTTTCGGTTGCCTCCCACTGGTCTTTTGTAGATGTAGTATTTCCTTCTTTTGCTTCCTTTGTTCTGGATTGTTTCTCAACTTCTCTTGCTTGTTTTCTTGTAACTGGCCTTCGTGGTTTGAACACAAACTCTTCACCAGGTTCATCAAACCTTAACCTCTTCGAAGCCTTTGATTTTTTAGTGCTCTCTGGTGATGATTGAGTTAAGTCAATGTGAATTGGCTCAATATGTACTGATTTAGCCTGTTCAAACTCAATAGCCTCGAGCAAATCACTCAAACTAGCTTTTGATATTGGACTTTCCTCAACAGCTACTGATTTTCCCTTCTCCTTGCTTAATTGACTTCTGGTCTTCACTCCTGATACCTTTTTAGCCCCACTTGATCCAGGTGCATCCTTCTTGTGCTTGACCTTCTCTTTTGATGATGGTTGAGGTGGCTCTTTGATAACCAATGGCTTCACTGATTTCTGCAATTTGGTCTTGGTCTTCTTCTTATCTGTTATCTCCTTTTTAAGCTCAGCAAGAGTAGGTTCCTCAATTGACTCTTCTCTTTCCCTAAGAGGCAATGGGGTGAGGCCTGTCTTACTCTGAAAACCAGCCATAAAAATAAAGGAATTCCAATCCCGACCAATTTTCTGCAGACCATCCAACACTAACAGTTTTACTAAACCATGATGAAACAGTGATGTCTCACAGTTATCCTTCTTCAATTGAATTTTATCACACATCTTGCTGAGGCTACGAAACAAGTAGAATGGGATATCTACAGATGCTTTGCCTGTAAAATGCAGCAACAGCTTAAAATGATAGGAGTAAACTTTAGCATATCTCCCTTCACATGTTAAATACTTTTGAATACATGTAAGGAGAAGTGCATAGTGTTCCTTCACGTAATTCCTTGGCACGGCCTTTGTAAGATCTTCATTCACATAAGGTTCCTTCAAGAATTCCTTGCAGGGGTTCATATCAAATTTGAAGTTTTTAAACCACTCCTGCCCTCCTCTCGGAATTTCAGTCACATTAGCAATAGCCTCTGGAGATACTGGGAATTCTAACATAGATACTTTAGAACTTAAACCTGTAAAATTCAAGGTAAATGCTTTTGTTACCTCAGCATGCCCACCTTGCAACTTCTCACAAAATCTCCAGCAACCAGCATCCTTAAAGGCTTTTCTTACACCTTCATCTCTTAATGCAAGGTCCAATCCCTCAGGTTCTGTTCTTTGACATCTTCCAGACCGATGCCCCTTCTTCTCCATTTTGCTTTGAAATCTTTCGCACAGAGAAACTCCACCAGCTTCAACTCAAATGGAAAATTCAAATTTTGGAACGCATGCTCGCTTGCAATCAGGTTCTTTTAAGGAAGAAACTCGGGCTCCTTTGTAATTTAACAATCTTATCATACAAGCGGGTCAGTTCATGCATCATTAACAAACATCATGACACTACCATGCATTACAAAACCGTTTGAATGATTTTTATGTGCGTGGCTATGAACCTATTGGTGGAATGATGGCTCATAAGCTTGGAAAGGACGCCAACTGACAATAAAAGGACGGACACAATTACTCATCCCCCCAGACATGACATTTCAAGACTCTGTGTTGCAAAATCCCCAAATCCGCGATTTCGTAGCGCAGATAGTTATAAATTATAAAAATGCGCTACGAAATGGCTGGTTACTGACATGCTGCGAAAAAGCTAAAACATCATTGCGCTGCCAAATCAACCAATAAAACTGCGCTGCGGAAATGCGAAAAGGGCCAGTGACATAAGCAAGATAAGACATGCCTTATACAATCATGATGGAGGATGACTAACGGTATTTGAAAATGATCTACAACAATATCTTTCTAAAACATGATCCTTAAGTAACAAACATAGGAAAACAACCATTTGACACCTATTTTTTGACAATGAAATTTTTTGGACAACATTATGTACATGTGACTGCAGTTCTAGGTGA
>APFE031210907.1:0-10497 GCA_000404065.3 Pinus taeda | reverse complement strand
CTATGTGTCTTAGGAACGCCTTTCCTTTATTGAAGACTACATCATAGCCTTTGTCTTCCAACATCACGACCGATACCAAGTTCTTCTTCAGTCCAGGGGCATACTTTACATCAGTCAGGGTGAGAGGAGCTCGATGCTCCCTCTGAAAAACAATCGTACCTTCACCTGAAATACAGTACTTTCCATCATCTCCCATCTTTATGTGCATCTTGAGGTCTTTCTCCTCCAAGGTACTGAATAAACTCTTATCGTCGGTCATGTGGAATGAGGCTCCACTGTCCAGATACCAAACACAACCCACCATCGATGAAACCATGCATGCGATGAGGGTAAAATCCAATTCGAACTGAGAGGCCAATGCCTCACCTTCTAATCCTTTCAAGGATCCCTTCTTGGATTTCTTCAATGGATAATTAGTTGCATAATGGCCCACCTCATGACAATTAAAGCATCTCACTTTAGATTTGTCAATCTTCTTCCCACCATGAGAAGAACTCGATTTGGAATGGGAAGCCTTCCATTTCCCTTTCCTTGCCTTACTTGCTAAGGCTAGATTTTCTTCATCATCATGTTTAGATGAAAAACCATCTCTAGTGCTTCTCCTGATCTGCTCTTGCATCAGATCCACCACAGTCGTTCCCAATTCGGCAGTTTCTCTCTTCCATTCACTGAGTCCTGGTAGCTATTCCAGCTCTTTAGAAGATCGAGGAGAGCAAGGCTCACCATATCATCATCGGTTGTCATTATTCCTACACTCCCAAGCTCGTCTCTACAGGGGGTGAACTTGTTCAGATATGTAGAAATAGTTTCGCCCTTTTCACACTTGATTTTCCAAAGCTTATCCTTGAGCGCCAGCTTCCTCTGGTGGTTGTTGTTCTAAAATAGGTCCTTCAATGTCTTCCACATTGAAAACGCAGTCTCCTTCCCATGGTGACTCGAGACAATATGGTCTCAAACTCCCTCCAGAAAAATCCTTCTCGCCTTCGCCACACACTTCTTCCATTCAACCAATTCTTGGGCATTAGCTGTTGCTGGCTTGGGGATTTCTTGATCAATGAAATCCTTTAAACCATTGTCTTCTAATACTGCTTCCATGCGATCCTTCCATGCTATGTAATTCGAGCTGCCATCCAGAGCATACTCAAGTCTCAAGCCATTGAACGCCATTAGTGAACTTTGAGGTGTGATAAGAATTTGATTTTGTACCTACAATCAAGAACTTCAAACTTTGAATTTTCCCTTCTCAGTATGTTGTTCACAGCTCTGATCACCTTTGCTCTGATACCATGTAGAAATTCTCACTGTAGATTAATCTGATTATGCAATGTACTAAAGCAAAATACTTAATCTACTTCTACAATCAAACTTGCGGAAGCTTTAATCGATTTGAGCAAGATCAAACAGAACACATATAACAAAGAAGAAGAATCAATACACATGAAACACAGAAGAATACTCTGGGGAAAGCCTCAGCTAAAAACCCCGCTATTTGTATTATCATACAAGTGGAAATATCTCACGATTACACAAAGCTTTAGCTCTCACAGCTATCTAGCTCCCAGTACAATCCCTCACTGCTGCTCATAGACAGAATAGACAACATATATGCCTTCTCTTCTGTGCTCCAAGCCTCCTATTTCCTTGCGTTGTTCCTCTGAGATGATTCACCTTCAACCAAGTGGAACACTTCTCTTACACACAGTAAAACTACGCAATCCTCAAGGAATGAATTCCTTCTGCATGCAAGAGATTTTCTCATATGAAAATTCTTGCAACTGATAGTACATTGTCCCTGCCTTTAATCTCAACTGGGTCTTTGTCTGAACTGACATGCATTAGTTATTTATGAGAGAATATTCAGTTATTTGGAGTACACTAGTTGCATGCACGCATGCATTAACTGACTAAACTCACAATCAGTTCCACAAACTATTTGGAACTAATCTAATTGGACTTAACGCAGTTAACTGAGCTAACTAATTACAACTCAAATACAACTCATCCTTATCTCCTTAATTAAGGGATAACTTCCTCAATCAAAGGGATAATTGTTGCATGACTTCACAAAGACTTCATGCTTAAATTTATCCAACTAATTAACTCAAGATGGATTAATTGATTATTTTTCAAATAGCTGGTGAGCCTAAATTTTTTAATTCTCAATTTTAATTCAAGGACAAACTAAAATTGGAATATTCTGAAATGTTATTTTTAGAATTTCTTGTTGCTATTTTCAACAAGACCTACCAGTCTTCAGAAATGTTATTGAGAGCTAACGCACCAATTTTGTAGGCTGGGGTGCTAACCCTACTGCAGACAGTTGGTCCCGAACATCCTGAAGCCTAGTGAGGAAGGGGTATATGCGCTCCCCTTTCTACATCCTTGTACATCTCAACTTCTCCTCAAGACACATCTTTCGTTGCTCGGAACATCCCTCGTATAGCACAGCAAGAGCTTTCCACATCTATTGGGCAGTATCTTTGCCAGCTATGTGAGAGACCACGTGATCTCGAACCCCATCAAGAATCAGCATCTTTGATTTTGCCATCTCCTTCTTGTAGGTCTTCAGCGGATCTGCATTTGCGAGTACAACTACCACGTTATCGATGTGGGTTTTGAGATCGTATTCATCTAGAAGGCGGGAAATTATTGCCTTCCAGATCACATAGTTGGAGGCTCTGTCCAAACAATCTTGATCTCTTAGCCCTGCTAATGCTATCTCTGCAACAAGTCAAATTCCTCCTCTTCTCCTCTACGCAGTTGCTGACTGACTCTACGCACTCCCTGCTGGAGTGGGCAAATCTTCTCACAACTACTACTGCTCTGCTAGGAAAAATCGAACTTCTAGACTAGAAGTTCCCTGAGAAAAGAATTCCCTCAGTGTGCGCTGTTCCTTCCTCCTGATGCTATTTTGCACTAGCAAACCGCTGCAAAATAACTGTCTCAGCTGAAGATCTGCTCTGAAAGGAAAACACTGCTGCTCCCTCTGCCTCTGGTACTCTTTGATCTGGAAAATTTATTCTTTGTCGACTCTCTCTGAGAAATCAATTTTTCCTCAAAAATCGACCCTTCTAGCCAAGAACTATGCTGACTTTGAGGGTTTCGAACTGTTGTCTATGCAGAGATTCAAAATTCCTCTTCCCTTCTGTTACTGAGCTCTTCGAATTACAATTTGTGCTCCAATACCATGTGAATATTTGGAAAACCCCGAATCCCACTGCAGCAACTAATTAAGTTCCTTTTATTTGTTAAATAAGCTGAACAAATTATTTACTGTGTTCTACGGTAAATATCGAAACTATTACATGACAGCCTTCACAAAATAAATACTGCGGTAAAAATAAAAACACCGGAAGAATAGATGCACACACACACAAATACACAGTTACTTTTGGACTAAGTCCCCGGAAAAACCCAACTCAGGAAAAAACTGGTGCAAAAGCTAAGGGTTTTAATATTATGCAGTAGTAAATCTAAGTACAAAACTCTGGATGCTCAAATCGAGCAATCCATACAGAGATATGACTGACAAAAGTCTAGTGAGAAAAATCTAACTCCCATTAGCGAGCTGACATTGACCTTGGCTCAAGATGAGGTGCTCTTTGCTGCCTCTGCGCAGTCCCTACATTAGCCTACGCAATACTGCGTCCCACAACTCGGAACTGCTTCCCTCTCGCTATCTAATCAGTTGTTGTCTGGAAGATGGACCCTTCTGGCACTGAATCACTACTTCTCCCCAGCAGAATACGAAATCCCCTCTGAAGCATTGCGCTACCTCTGCGTGGCTCTACGCTACCTCTGCATGGCACTCACTGCCTCTCTGCAATGCACTCACCGGAACAAGGAAATCTTCCTCCGGCCTTACTAACCCTACCCCTCTCTCACTATTTTGAGCTCACTAGCTCTCTCACTGGCAACTCAGCACTGCTACTCTGGAGTTCGATCTGCCCTTGAAATCGAACTGTTGGTGGCTCAAGTGTGTTCTCCAAGCCCCGTCGAGTTTCTTCTTATAATCTCTCGTTGAGACATCAATGACCATGATTAAAACTTAATCGATGGCTAAGAATAACTAGAACTCGATCCATGTCTTTTTCTAGAAGATTCTCACCATGACTTAATTAATACCCTTTAATTAATCAGATTTCCTAAGTTTAGACTTAGGAAACATTAAAAAATGATTAATTATTTTAATTAAGTTGTCTTTAGGTGGAATTTCCAGAAACGACTATGGGTTTTGGAGAACATGTATTATAGCCTCTCCACCAAATTTTGTCACCATAACACATCCGATGCTACAAAAACTAATAGCAATGGCCTTTTTCTCTTCCTCTGGTGAACCGCAGCCCTAGTTTGGCCAACAAACCCTAACCGTTACCCCTTTTTGCCTAGACAATAGGCCTAAAGGCCTTCTCCCCTCAAGCTACAAGCCTTAGGGCCTATCTCTAGCCCTCGAGCAGCCCTCTTCCTCCTTCGTCTTCCTTCACTACCCCTTCTCCTCCTTCTGCCCTCGGCCCTCTTCGTTTCCTCCTTTTCCTTGGCCTTACGACCTCCCCTCCTCCTCAGCCTTACGACCTCCCCTCCTCCTCGGCTACCCTCAACCAGCCTTCTCCTCCTCTTTTCGCAGCCTCCCTCCTCTCCTTCCTTGGCCGAGGTCCTCTCGACCTCCCTCCTTCCCTCTCAGTTGCCTCTCTAGCCCTAGTGTGTTTCTTAAGGATTTTGCTACCCTTGCCGCAGGCCTATTTGGCCTTGCTTCCCCCTCCTTGAGCATAACGCTAGCCCTTTAGGGCCTAGCGTTGCCCTTTTCCTAGCCACCCTTGCTCTATTCAGTCATTTCATTAGGCTATCTTTCAATTTTGCTTCTAATACTTGTGTTTGCAATGATTTTTCAAGCTAACATTGGTGGTTGTAGGTGGTCTAATTATTGGAAGAAGTTTGGGCAAGTTCCTCAAGGCCTAAAGGCCTAGTGATTTGATATCTAAACCCTCATCTCCTCACTGTCTCACATTATAGCGTATGATCATTATATTTACAATGGTAAAAAATTTCATGAAATAGGAATAAAATCAACTAGTAAGGTGTCTAACACATTGATAAGTCACTTGTGCGAATTGGGCATTCATTGTTTGGCTTGTTTCATAACTGTCATACTCTTTGGGATTGCATACTAAGGTCTGATCATAACAGTGGCATTGGTACCTAAAAGAGTTTAATTCATTAAAAA
The DNA here is from genome assembly GCA_000404065.3 of Pinus taeda. Classification (NCBI taxonomy): domain Eukaryota; kingdom Viridiplantae; phylum Streptophyta; class Pinopsida; order Pinales; family Pinaceae; genus Pinus; species Pinus taeda. The sequence continues at coordinate 5,276 of APFE031210907.1, read as the reverse complement.
TTTAGTATTGGCAAAGTAGTTTATTCAAGTGGATACCTCATTTGCATTTTTCATGAATAAGCATCTCATCTTTTGCATCCTAAGTGCTCTAATCTAAATTAACTTACAGTTGTCATAGAATCCTAATTATTGTTCATTGGATGCGATTCAAATATAAGGGGCATAGAGGCTTACTCTTGTTTATGCTCTATTGATAAGATTTGCTCATTGTGGAAAACATTGTTTGCATTAAGTTGCTAAAGTGATTTGACAATTGGTGAAGTATCTCATTACTAATAAGAACACTCACGTTGTTCTCTTCTGAGTTTCATAAGCTTCGAAATTTCAATCTTGCACTTAATAAGCTCACTCACATAAGCACATAAGCCTAATATCTAATGTCTTGTTGATATTACTCAAATTGATTGGACATTGGCATCTCTTTTTAGCATTGTGGATCTAATTACAATTTTGGCATTATCTTGTTGACATAACTTGGAAAATTGCTCATTGTGCATCTAATTGTCTATCTCTTGAGCAATTGTCATCAATATCCTTTTCATTCATGTGTTGTCTCATCTAATCGTAAGCCAAAAAAAACTTGGCTAATTGTTTAAAGTAACATCATGGATAAGTTCTCTAGGTCTCTTTTTCTTGCCATTATTGTCATTGTTTCATGGTTAATATCTATTGTGGAGTTTTGACATACTGGTATTTTATTCTTAAGAGCATCTATTTGTTGTCTATTTCTTGAGCAATTATCTCTTGGTTAGATTTGATCATATTGTGGGCACAGTAAAATTGGCACTTTATCTAGTGTATAAGATTGTCTTTTCATTCATTCATTAAGTACTCTTGTCATAAGATTAATCATTACTAGGTACATAAGATCATAAACAATCTTAACTCAAGCGCACTCAAATCATCTCGCATTGCATTCTAGGCTTAGATTCGCATTAATTAATTTACCTCCAAGCATAAGCTTGGCTAATAGAGAGATAGGAACACCCTTCATCTCTTAGCTTGTGAACACTAGACCCTCTCTAGTGGTTAAAACAGTGACCTTGCAGTCGTCAGAGCCACAGTCTCTGCAGCGCCAAAGGCACTGGGTATGTTAGATTTCAAGCAGAGGTATCGTTAACCAAGCTTTGTTTGCTTCAGCTTGACTTCTCTCTACCACTTACATTTGAGACTAGCCTCAAAATAGATAAGGATTAAGGGATTTGCTTAGTTAGGCATTCAATTAAAATAAACCAAGAACTTGCACTTCACCTAGATTTTAGATTTTGCATTTCATATAGGATAGTTAAGCATCAAAGCAATGATTGTTCATCTAGTCACCTAGTATCTAATTGATCTAAAGCAAGTAGCTGACTCCGTAGGCATTGATCTAATATAACGATCTAATCTAATCTCTTAACTTGCTAAAATCAACCAAGTGGCTAGGCCATTCAATCATGTCTCCCAGACTTGTTGGTTGCCAATAGGTGTTGCATTTCAATCTTCCATAGGGACTACCCCACATAGCCTATTGTTGGGAGACAACTAGAATGGAGAGGTCAGGGATCAGAGTGACAGCCCCCGACCTGAGTCGTTGTCGCACTGTGCCTGTACAATCTAAGTGACAATAGGTGGATAACGATTAATGGTGGAATATTCAAATCTTTTACAAGCCTTTCAAGATCAGTCCATTCTAGGGATAATTTTATCACTTGGAAGGAAGAAATTCTAGGGTTTGTCCTTCCTTCTTCCTTTGTTGATTTGGTGATTATTTTCTACCATGTTTTGTCTTTCCTTATGGCTCCTTGGCTAAAGCATTAAGTAATTTCATCGAGTCATATGTTGACCTTAGATGGTGAAGGTTTTATTCTATTGAGGTTCCTTTCATGTACACCTTGAAAACTCATTGTTGATCTTGATTGGGTGAGGGGTTAATTTTCTTCTTGGTTACTGTGTCAACCCCAATCCTTGAAGAAAATAGGCCAACCTTTGGAGAGTTTCTTCTTGACGTTAATGCCATTTGATTCACCATGACTCCATTGCCCTAGTTGGATTTGACATCGATCTTTATATCCTTCCATCACTTATTCTAAAACCAATAAAATCTCCAAAACCCCATTTTATTAAGGTTGCTCTCAACTTCACCTTGTGCCTCATTGCTTGGTCTTAGTAATCCTAATAGGGATAAAACCCCTTGAGCAGGAGGAGAGCCACCCTAAAAGGCGGAGGATAGGTTGTTGAAGTGACAATGATGACCATCCTAGAGATTGCCCTTTGGATTGGCCCGTGTGGATTAGAGCTTTCACCAATTAGTCTAATTTGGGTGATAACAAGGGAAAATCTCTTGGGCTACCTTGTCGATTGGTGTTGTTAATAAGTGAAATATTTTCTATTGTAGCCATTATTTTACCATATTTCATAATGCTCACAAGGTTGTAAATTCACAAAGTTAAAATCCAGGAAACCTTATTGTGAGGTGAAATTTCTGTTTTGAATTAAAAGTCAAATGCGGAAATTTCTATAGCCTTGAGGCCAATTTCATGATGCAACAAGAGGACCATTCAGATTTTGTTTTCCTCGGTTTTGAAGAGCCAAAGGATGTTTAGGTTTGTGATGCATTTGCTTCTATTTTTTATAATTAACATCCGCACAATTTCAATAGGGAAACAAGTTTTTTAAAGCATAAGGTGAACGATTATCATGAGATATTTGCACATGAAGAAAAACTCCACTTAATAACTCTTGAAGGCAGCATAAGAAGACAATGGGACTCACCTTGTTGGAGGAAGTGTATCTCATGCAATAACTGAACTCTACCCATCATCTAAATGTCTTTGTAATACAAAATCCTTTAGGTCTAGCTCATGAATCAGAGCTCATCCTCATTGAGGTCATAATTGGCATCTAACAAGTCCTAGTATAGGCATTAAAATCACCCAAAAGGATGACACCACTCAATGAGGAATAATGATCTCTAAATATGAATATGTGTACATGCCACCATCTATATGAAAAAAAGTAAGTCAAAGATGTTGGAGGAAAGTATTGTTGCTGCACAAACTAGTAGGCCTAGTAAATGAGCTAAAGCTAGACAGCACAACAACACCTTGAGACAAAGGCCCACTATCACCACAACCTACGTCTCCTTCTCTTCTTGGATTTTCACGGACGAGAGGAGTCCTAGTATCCCTCACTTGCAATGTATGTTCCTAGGATAGGCTTTGAAGTGAGGCAAGGTGGGTCATTCAATGGAAAGGTTCAATGAAAGTGTGAGCTTTGGGAGAAGCTAGGAAGACTTTCCAAGAAAAACCACTTGAACAAAAAACTACATGAGACCTAGTGTTGAGAAATTTTATAATATAAGAGTTCATTCAAGGTCAAGGTAGATAAGAGAAAAGTTCGCGGATGATATACTTCAACAAGTACTAAAGTACAAGAGAATCCCCAAGTTGAACGATGAATTTTAGGGTTCCCACTAGGTGTATTAGCTAGGACATCAATTATATTGAAATTCTACTATTGGAATTCGTTCAAAACTCGTGGATGCCTAGAGGAGGCACTAAGAAAGAGTCATGTCTAGACAGAATTCAAAAATTCCTCCTCCCTAAAATTTTGCACCGAGCCCTAGAAAGCCTCCTTATCCTTAAAGGGACAAAGAAAAGAGGGAAGAAAACGTGAAAGAAAGATAATTCGTGGAGTTAATGTGATCACCAAGGATCTAGGACCAGTGCCTAGCAATTGGGAAGATTAGAGTCAAAATGATCTTGATTTGTGAACTTTGCTCTTCAAGGAGACCTAGAAGCAACTTCACATGCCCTAATGGAGGCAGCTTCATGGCTAATCTAGAATTTTACACTTCATTGGGCAGAATTAATGGAGTTTCAAGGATGCAATGTATAAAACAGCCTCTACGAACATTCCTTCATTCATTGTCCATGAATAACACATGCAAAATTTCTAGCAACTTCAATGTTCTAACAAAATTAGGGCATATTAAAAACTATAGACAATATTCCATATATTAGACATTCATTAATTCATAAATATAGCATTAAACAAGAGTTACAAGACTATGAAGAATATATCCATCCATCAATTTGCCAAAGAGAAGCTCCAAGAGAGATAGCGAAAATTTCCCAAAAATCAAAATGCATTTAATCATTCAAAATCATTCCACAAATTTTAGGCCAAAAATCTCTGATGAGGTTGGTCGAAAATCCCAAGTGTGATGGTTTCAAATGAGAGTGAGGCTCTCGTACTTATACAAGACTCACAAGTTTGAATATCTAATGAGGAAGCCCCTAAGTGTTAAAACAAAGTAACAAACCCTTGGTTACAAGCCAACCAAGATAGCATTACATTAATTATTATATTATTTGTTAGGGCCTCAAAAGTGTTGAACAAGAGGGGGATGCCCTCAAAATGCTACAAAACATCTCCAAACCCCCACATGCCCTATGTGGGCATCAATGAGGGCAAGAAGATGACACATGCTCTACAATGTCTCCCCAGAAGAGACAAAACCACATCTAGGCCCTAGATCATCTACCAAAAGTTGGGTGCAATATGTGGTCGACTAGGCAATGTGGTCCAAGTGCATCATCATCTTTGTATAATTGCAGCACGAACATGCAATGTGGTGGCGCTAAAGAAGCCCATGGTGTGGAAATCAATGTATTGCATGGTTGGAGGCCCATGGCTCTCAACGCTCACCCTACAAGTGCCATTATGACCCTCTGGAGGGCTTGAATCCTGTATAGGGAGGCCAAGTCCAAGATAAAGGCCCACTTGCAATCCTGTATGAGATCCAATGCGTCTCCTCACCTTCCAATACAATAATTCAATAGTGCAATTGAGTAAATAAGCTTACTAATCAAGGGTAGAAATGGACACTTCATAGTGGCACGCCCTTCCAAATGGGGACTTTAGACCAGTGTTGTGAAAATCGCGATTTAATGAAAAAATCGCGATTTTTTCAGCTTGCCGATCAAATCGCGATTTTTATACGAAAAAATCGCCTACTTTTTTTTTGCCGATTTTTACTGAAAAAATCGCGTTTTTTTCAAAAAATCGCGATTTTTTCCAAAAAATCGCGATTTTTACTGAAAAAATCGTGCGGGGTCGGGGCAGCACGATTTTATAATTTTTTTTTGGTTTTTCAGTTGCTCATTTGGACAGTGGCACGTGCGAAGGGATAAAGTTTGGGCCCTAGTATGGATATGCTATTCATGGTAATGTTAAATTCTTAAAGTAAAAGTGACATTCTCTTTAATCTTCATTTTCATCCTTTTACTTAA